>JAQFZC010000170.1:0-72325 GCA_034695205.1 Dicyrtoma fusca | reverse complement strand
TTGGTGTCGTAGATTGGGGCTGTATTCGAGAGTGGGGCTCTATTTGAGATAGGGGCTCTATTCGAGCGTTTACGGTAGTACATACTATAATTACTATAATGTTTATTACTTTATTACTCTCCTGACAAAAGGGTGCTGGCAAGGCGATGGCGATGGTCTCCTTTAAGCGTTGATATATTTATAGTAACATATGGTACATACACACACTAATGAAATAGGAGCTAGGAAATACTTTCTGACGAATCCAAATCTACACGTGTTCGAATTTCGTAAGCTCAGCCACAGTAATTAAGTGGCCGCATTCGCAAATAAAGAAGTTTGAGCACATAGCCTACGCCAGTGACGCTACCTGATTATACCAATATTGTCACACGAAGGCCTTATACAGGTATTTCTATTTTATTTTATTATTCACGATCGTATTTGTTTTTTTAGAAAAGTTGTAATTTTGCCAACCTCAAACGGTAACAACCAGTACAAGCAAATTGAAGCTTAGGTCTAAAATTATTACTATGCATACCTACATACATATATAGGTGTGTGCAGCGTGAATTACCTAGCTGTTTATTTTGCCGAAGCATGACTGCAAGAGATGGGATCTTTGACTCCATGTCGATTTTTTAATAAAGGAGTTGATAGATGCACTGTTGCAGATGGAAAGCAAAAGTACAATTATTTGACAGCCAACATACCTGTAATTATTATAGTTAAAGGTGGAGTGATCTATACATAGGTACGTTCATCACATTATTTCAAAAAACACAAAATACCTTTATACCTGACTGAGTGTTCATGTTTGCAAATAAATATGATACACAATCATATTTCGTCCATTTGATTATAATGATCACAATAAAACACAGGAAATGCTGTACCTTTAAAAAGTTACAATATGTAAGTTAACAAAAGTGATTTCTTTACGTAGTCAACATGTACCTATCTACGAACATAAACTCTCTGGAGTTTCAGAAAATAAGAAAGCAAATTACCGAAAGTCATTAACACTTTTCATCATTATATGATGTACTACGTAAGCTGCGTTCTTCGGTGTACCTAAATTGAAACACCAGTGTATACTGAATCTCTCTCAGTGCGCCTACATGCTTATTATGTTTATTTTTACCCTAAACTCCGGGTAACGGTATCTGTAAACAAAAGGTTTCTCTGCATATGCATCTGGCCATGAAGCCTTTGGTTCATAAAATTCGGTTTTGGATGCATTATAGCTACATATGTGAATGTAAGTATAAAGTCAATAATGGTTGGCATAATACAGTTGGTACAGAGCAGTGCAACCTATGTAGTTCAGGGTCAGCGTTGTAGTTCCATGGAGAGTGATATTCTGATACAAAGTTTACTAAAGAAATTAATGTTATGTTTAGTCTGGATTGGACTCTGGACGTCTGGAGTTCGGACTTCGGACAGGTTCCTAGCACAATTGTCAAATATTCGCAAGAATAAATATCCGTAGTACCTATTCTAACTTGTGAAGAAAATTCTTTGACTGGAAGGGAGTCCAGCAGAAAAGAGTCTCAAAGCCTGACACCCAAATCTCCAATTGTCCCGCCTAGTGACAATGACATTTTTCGGGTATCAAATAATATCAATAAATGGGAGTGCAAAAGCTTGAGTGGCGATTCCATAAATCAGTATAGGGAGTTATATAAGTAATGTAAGGTACGTATATCACTGTTTTTTAAAAGTAGTCCAGTCGTAGCCATACAAAAACATAAAATTCTAAGGATAAGGTACATATGTATAATGTACCATTCAAACCAAACAAACAGTACTTTATTTATACTTAGATAGCAGATACCTCTATGTAGTAACAATACTCAAGCCATACTTAGTAATTCGCGTATGGGTACGTGTATTTATTTGTACGTAGATAGAACTCTACTTTGATTTTGATTTCATTCATAATCCACTCCTATAAAATCTAGAGCACCAAAAAAGGAATGCCTATGTTTGCTATCACAATCCCGGGGGACACAAAAAACGGAAAGCACAAAGAAATTTGGATTCGGATACGACTTTTGGATTTTTGCCTACGTTGCCCAGAAACTTCGGGACTTCTAAGTCTACTTCAGTCTAGAAATGCTGTGTGGAAGCCAAAATCTCTGGATAGTCAACTGCTGTGATATGGCCTTACTAAAAAATATAATAAATCAAGAAATACACTTATACTTATAAATTGGGACAATTATAGGCAATTTACCCCTACTGGACTTACTGGCGCTGGCTCAATTATAAATAAGTAATTAACCTAGGTCTGTATGTGCTTTCAATTAGAATAATACACTATGTTAATTGTACGTGAAAGGTCAACAGTAGGATTTGCCACCACTCAACAGCTCAACTCTCCCCATGATTCTGGGTCCAACTGCAAGTCCCAATCGCCATAAATTCTTCCATTAACATTAACCACCGCACCGGAGAGCGTTGTGAATGTCACGCATTCATCATAATTATGAGGAATGAACCCACGAAATAAAAAATCTTAAGCCATTACAAACTAAATAAAACTGAATGTATAGTAACACGTATACGTAGTATGCAATTAAGCGACAAATACATCTACCTACTAAATAAGCGGCTAGTAACTAATCGTAATGCAAATATAATAATAAATGAAGATAACACTTGACAAGAATAGAATCTGCATGTTACTTTGTTTTATCAAATATATTACTGGGTACTACATTATATGCATTACAATAATAAATTATTATATTATTGATTGATTCGGTTCAGACAATTCTGGTACGTATAAATTATAGGGTACAGTAGACAGTATTCGTTCAGTTGCAAAGACCCGTCTGACAAACAGAAACTCCCTACGTACAAAAGTTTACAGAATAAGAATAGTGAAATTATAGAACTTATTGTTATTGCTAAGAAAACGAATAAATTAGATTCGAAATGGCGAAGGAAAAATAAATTATTATACACTGTACTTTACAATGATACACGACCAACGCTAGGCAATGTTCAATATTAATAAAAGGCTAAATTAAAATGCGGAAGCAAGAATGGATAAAACGATTTACGAAAAAGCACAGAAATAAATACAAACTTGGAATACACAAAGAAATAATATACAGGAATACATATGAGTAATAAATTGCAATTATATGGCGTATTAATATTGTTATTATTCTATATCAGACATTACTTAAAAAAATCATTATCACAGTAGTATTATTAAATAATAAAACTCTATCAACCGTATTCACTTTGTAATTTATACCTACATACAAATGTTTTATAGGATGTGGATGTTAGTATAGATACAATTAATTAGAAAAACACGCGCAGACAGGCCATTCAATTTTAGTTTTGAAAACACGAACCATCCATAGTAAGTTATATTTTAAAGTATACTTTGTCACAATTCCATTACACCATTCATTGCAGGAAATGAAAAAATGTGACCCACGTCTGCCTGATGTTGCTGTTGCTCACCAGTTTATACACCACAGAGCATAATTAAAAAAATTACACAGTCTAGACTTTACTAGCTTTAAATTAAATTTTACCGAAATATATACGTAATATTATCGATTCGTTTTAGCTCTTAAAAGTATGAAAATGTGTGGTAGACGTTGTACATATCGATAACTAATTACCTACTCATTTATACACTGATACAACAATCCAATTCCGGCTTGACTTTATCATTGTTATACCCATTAAAACATTAAATATAATGGTAAACCTTTAGTAATTACAAGTTAAATGTGAACAACAAAAAAGCAGGTAAAAGCTATTTTAACTTGCTTAAAGTAAACTTATAATACTTTTCTATACTACAGAATTCTTCTGGCTTCTTCTAAATGCCTGCATTTTGGTGTACATTGGTACATCAACTCAGTACATAATAACATTAACATTTGGCAAACCACCTGCCACCGAAATATTTCAAGAAATTATAATCATCTGTAGAAATTACACCGGAATAGAAATAATATTTACCACACAAATCATGAGCCCGCGCTTTCCTTATTAAATAATATAAATCAAGCTAGGAAATAAATTGTCAATTGCCACTGGGCTCCTGCAATTTTGAAGCAGTGACTTTATTTAATAGTAAATTCTACAAATTATTTTAGAAGCAGTTAAGCCGTTAATAACAAAAGGCATCCCAAAAAAGCAAAAGATGATCCGAACTATATTAGGTACTGAATAAGTTTCATAACGTAAAAACGAAATTTAGACTACAGAAAGTAAAATCACGTTATGGAAATACCTAAGAATTGAATTAGATTCAAACAATATTAGAAACACCAGGAAAATCAAAAAAGGAGCATTATTTAAAGACTATTATGGTAGTCTTCGAAATATCAGTATCACGCATCACTTGGACGAATGACTTGTTGGTTTCCCATTATCAAATTGCGCAAACTCATGAGCGTGAAATTATTAAAAACACGAGTTAGGTACACGAAAATGTAATTACGCTCTAGTAAATCTCCTTAAAAAGGATGCAATTTTGCATTTGGAACGCATTTAGTGGTCATCAAAGTGGTTTAATGCGTTCCACATTAAAAACGTATCCTTTTTTAATAAAATTCGGAAGATTGTACCTATAACCTACGTGAATGCGAAAAATTGACACCACTGCTGCCTGATTTTGTTTTGACTTTGTGGGATCACAATCATTAATTCGAAAACTTGCTCCTTTTAATTTTCAATTTTAAACTAATGGGTCTAGCTCGTTTGTGTCTGGATTTGGGTTTGACATATGCAGACTGCTTGTGGATTTGCTATATTGCCTTCTTTTCAGTGAGGGTGGCCGACGTGGATGTGAAATTTTTGGACGATCCTGAATCAAAAATATAAAATACGGATTTAAAAAAACAAACAAAAATAAAACAAGCATTATAAGCCGAAATATTTAACGCACAAAGGCTACCAAGTTTTCAAAAATTACTCACCTTAGTAATGCAGCGTAAAATATTCTCCGTTGAGGCCTCCTGATCAAATGATGCAGAATCACAGAAATTGGATGATAAAGTTGCTGCACTACTCCCTATTCTCAAATTATTCTTGGCACTAAATATATTATCCAAGCTCTTTGCCACAGCACCAAATATTTTATCCCTGGGATTAGGTCTTTGTTCTTCCTCACCACGAGCTTCGGTAACACTACTACTGCGAGATGACTTTGTTTTTGATTTGGCCTGTTCAAAATTAGTATTAGGAGTACCCTCATCTTTTGTCGATTTTGTAGAACCTGTTGCAACCGGTGCAGAAATTCCTTCGATGCTACCTTTTCCCACTATTTTATCACTGGAATCCTGTTCAGAAACTGACACTGATGTGAGAGATCCCTGTCTAGGAATACTTGGGGCTGCAGCTCCTACATCTTTAATTTTATTACTGCTGGTTCCTTTAAACAAATCTGATGAATCGTCGTCACTATCCTCAAATAACGATAAAGTAGACTTTTTACTCGAATTTTTTCCAACGGCATTATTCCCGCTTGCTGCTGACCTAGCAAAGATGGGAGATTTGGGAGGAGGCATTGCTACAGACTTGAGTGACTTGGGAGTTATTGTTATTTTAGAAGAAAATAGATCGTCATCAGACTCTGAGCTTTCAAAAATTGACTTTTCTTTTTTAATAGTTTTCAATTTTGAATTACTTTTGGGCTGTGTAAAATCGGAATTGACTTTTGAAGTAGAAACAGAACTGTCATGGTTTTGTTTTTGAAGGACAGTTGGTAATGAAGATGTTGAAGTAGATAGCGGTGGTGGAACTTCAACGGAAGGCCTTATCGTACTTCCGGGAGCAATATTATGCTCCTCCTCTTCAGAAATGGATGGGTCAAAAAACGATTTCGACTGAGTTACAGGCATACTAGCTTGAACAGGAAATGGTGTTGGTGTCGACGAGGATGAGGAAAACGAAGGCTTTGGCGTATCGCCAATTATTTTAATTTCTGGTTGCTGCCCTGATGTCTGGCTTTTAGTCATCGATTTAAACAAATCGTCATCTGAATCGTCGTCAGATAAATCAAGAATTCGTGGAGGGCGATTTAGGATTGCTTCCACATTATCCTTCAGCAAATTATTGGACTTTACATGGCTGTGACTTTTATTTACGAATGGTGGTGGCTCAGCCACCGATTTGAGCGACGGTGGTTCGAAGTAACGATCGGGTTCATCACTAAAAATCGACAGTTTTGGTTGCGGCGAAGCGTCTTTAACGGATGGAGTCGACTTGATTGATTTAGGTTTAGAGGAGAATAAATCATCATCGGAATCGGAACTATCAAATATTGATTTAGATTTAAGACGGCCAATATTCTGTGATTGAAATTTAGGTTTAGCAACAGATGCAGAAGCAAAAGCGGGCAAGCGGCTGGGCACAGGTAACTCTGGTGGCTCTGATTCTTCGATTATGTCAGGAACTGGCACCGGTGGCGGCTGAGGTTCCGGGATAGCGGTAGGCACTCTGGCTGGACTTGCAATTTTCGCTTCAACAACTGGCTTAACACTTGACTTTTGCGATTTGAAAATATCAAAATCATCTTCGTCATCCGTAGATATCGATGGAGAAGGTGGACGCGGTGGAACTAAAACTGGTGGCACCCAGACAGAACTATAGCTGCTCTGAGTATTAATATTGGGATTAGGGACTGTCACAACTTTAGGACTCTCAGAAACTTCGGCATTCAAAGTATTAAGTTTGGGTTCTCCAGCCCGATCATCGAGATCAGTTATAGGTTGAGCTGGCCGAATTTTAAAGTTAGATGGTTCTGATTCTGGTTCGGCGTCGAAAAAGTCGTTATCATTTGAAGGGGCAGAAATATTAGCATTAGGAATATGACTTGATATTCCTGCCTCCACGATATGGCTAATGACATGCTCAGTCTTTGACTGTGAAGATTTCCTTCGGCTTGAAATGAGAGTTTGGTTATGAGCTTCTGAATGCCTGGAGGTAGGAGGTGACGGGGATTCGTTGACGTTAATTGGAATGATATCTGATTCAATACTTGCATTAGAGTATGAATGTGAATCACTTTGACTTTTTGAAGTGCCCGTTTCAAGCAATTCAGGTTCATCGTTATTTGTGATTTCTTTTTGAAACAGATTTTCATCTTGAACTGGGACGGAAGCGGTTGATGGTGACTCAAAACTAGCTGACACTCGATCTCGATCTCTAGCGGAATCACGAAGGGTTTCATGGACAGGTAAAGGTGGAGATATGCGACTAAGAAAACTGTCATTGATATTGTTTTTACGTTGACCAACTTTAGAGGAATAACCTAAGGATTTAAAAATATCATCACTGTCGTCATCTGATTCATTTTCAGATACATCTAATACCGGTGGCGGCCGTAAATCTGTATTATTAAAATTCAAACCACTCCTACTTGTCTTATCATTAATGCTATTATAATTGGAATTGGCTTGCTGTTGACTTTCGAAAGGCAATGTAGGCGGTTCTTTGAATGAGGAAGGAATAATCTTCTGGGATTTTGTGGACATCGTTGAAAACAAATCGTCGTCGGAATCTGAATCATCGAAGATTGTCGTTCGCTTAGGTGGTGGAGGTAATTTAACGGGTGCTGGAGATGGTTTCTGTGGTTTAACCGGTTCAGTTTTCTGTTCACTGACTTTCTCGGATGTCTTCGGTACATGGGCATTGTCCTGACTGACCCTTGATTTCGATTTAAATGCTTCCGAGGAATTTGCTAGACTCTTTATAACCTCCCTGAAATTAGCTTCTTTTGAACCCATGGGAGCTGGTTTGCTAGTTAAGTCCGTTTTAGTGTTTACGTTTGTCGTGTTTAGATCTGAAGTATCTGACACTGTGGACGTGGGAACGGGCACTGGTACCGGCGGCGGTTGGTTAAACAGATTTGGAACGTATGCGTACGAAGGTACTGGCTGATTAGCGAAATAACTATGTATTCCAGGAGGATTGTTGGTAATTGTCGACTGATTAGAATTAAATATGTCGTCATCGTCTGAATCAGAAACGTCTAAAATCGGGCGTGGGCATAAATCTGGGTCTGGGGGCGTAGTGGCAATGGGTCTATTTCCTGATGCTCCTGTTGGCTGATGCTGATTCTGGCCTTGATTACTAAATATATTAGCTACCTGACTTGGAACACCACTTTCAAAAAAGGATGAAGATGTACTTGACGTCGGCGACGGTGGAGCTGGAACAGGGGGACGCGGAGGGACACCACTGTAAAACTCTGCTGGAAATGGTGGTGGTTTTGGTGGAACAAAATTTATTGATGACCCAGATCCAGACCCTAGATCAAAATAATAATTATTATACTTTTACACATCCTTATTTCTATGGTAAGATTAAGTAATTCAGATGTCAATGTCACTATTACAGCTATCTCTGTTCAATTAGTAGGTAAACCTGTAGGAATTTGCTGCGATCCTGGAGTTACTTGACTGAATAAATTATCATCATTGGAAGGTTCGAAATTTGGAAAAATGAGTTTCTCTGAAGCATTATTTACTTCAGTTGCACCAATGAGTGAGGAACTTGAATTAGACGAAGAGGCAGCCGAATTTGCAATGTTGGAGGATTCATATCCTAGTCTGTTATTCTCATTCAAAAGTCCGCAATACTTACTGGAGAAGAATTTGGATGAGCCGATGAGATGAGCAACGTTGACGCTAGCAGTTAATCTAGAATCAGTGCTAGTCGCCAGCGAATCTTCTAAAGTTACAGGACTAAAAAGTAAACACATGCAATAATTAGATACCTACCTATAAAAATTATTATTTAGTTCATTACAAATGCAAAAATATATAAAAAGAGCCCCAGACGCAAATTAAATATCATATCAGTAAATTGTTCTTACCGAAGTTTATCCCTCTCTTGTTGTACCCTAACACCAAATTGAATGGACTCCTTCATTTTCTCAATTAATGCTGCTTCTTTTTCAGCTTTACTTGGCATCACAACTTGTTTTGGAGGATGTTTACCGACTACGCTACATTCCTCAAATTCTTGTACACGATTCTCAACAAACCGTGTATCAGCCAGCATTAAAAATTCGTTAGTAATATTTGAAATTGAGAACTGGAGGCTACTGACATCATCTGAGAGAGAATTACAACTAACGGACAATTCTCTGGCTGACGATACCATATTCTATACACACAAAAATCATATAGAATTAGAATATTACTTCCATGATTTGTAAAACATATTGTAGATTGTAGTCTACAATGTATTATTTAATCAGAGCAAAGGTAAAGTCGAACCTCGGAAAAGTCTCTGAGCTTATTCAAGAGAGCATTATCACATGCAAGAGTCCAATCCGAGCGTCTTGACAGTAGCTCTTCGTTGGACATCCGAATTCCATTATTTGGGCCAGGGTTAGGGCTAGGACTGGGCGAAAAGGGTGGATTCTGGCTCTGCAAATATGTACAGAAGAACCGAATTCAATTTAACTTACTTATACGATCAAAAATACTACTTTGCATCGGTTTATGGCACGAATTAATGTGAAAAATAAAATGTACGTAATAATGTCAATACCATTGTGGGGTTGACAGTTCAAATTAAACGAATAGTCCCTACTTGGCCACGAATATGCACGAACAGAATTCCACATTCCCGGCATTCAGTTCAGTGACCAGCAGCCCTGTAAAAAGTAGAACGAATCGACAATGCAAACAAACAGTTACTTTTTTTAAACTCCATTGATTTTTAACTGAAAGAATTGGGCAAGGCAAGACAAATATTGCTAGATCAACTACAGACTTCAAATTATCGTACGTACGGATAATGGTTACCCAACCACAGAAATAAAACTAACCCTGCTCTAATCCATCAGCAAACTGATACATTTACCCCCTAAATTGAGATGCAAAGTAAAATTAGTGTTCCCTCTTCTTATACTGCAATAATCTGTTACTACTCTCGTCTTTAACTCTATGTTCCTGTATTTTTTCTCTAAAAAGATCAATAAACAAAAACAAAATATGCTTCGAAATCCACTTAAAAACGTACAAAAAAGAATTTAATCTTTAACTGAATTAAGCACATAGGTAACATCCTGATTTAAGTAATAATATCAAGGGATACATTACACTCAAACTTGACAGTGATGCAAACAATATTAGCAAACAAAATAAATAAAACGCTACACAGTTAAGGAAGGACACAAAACTGTATTCAACAATTACCAAGTGAATTTACTATTTGACCGGTGTCTGTCAGGTATATTTAAAACTACGTTTGATTATAAGTTATACTCCTACCACCAACAATAAATTAGCTATTTTACAATAATGTTAACTTTCAAGGCTGTTTATTATTCCTGCATTGAACCTGTATAATTATTTTTAAGTTAAATGTAGTTGCTAGTTATATATACATTATTACACTCACTTGGCTCTATTTTGTATTAAGCACGACACGAAAAATCTCTCTCGTCGTAGCACTAGCACTAGCTACAGCAGCACGGGGCAGCTCGGCAGCTAACTGCTTTGCACTGACTATACCAAAGCTAAGTTTATTGATGAGAGATCTGCTTTAATTATATTCTGCATGCAAATACTTAAGTATTTAGGAAAGTATTTAAAGCAGACACGAAATGCAAATACTCAACTATAAAAATAACTGCACAACACCCCTGTCTTTGCCTTCCGTGCCTAAAAGGAGAAAAGGACGGTCACTCGAATGCAAATGTTCAATTCCAGAATAAAAAGCTGTCCATTCTATTAATTCCCTATATAATTACTGTATACTAGCCTCTCTTCCCTATCTCTAGTACACACAAAGTACCAGAAAGTAAATACAAACTAAACTACACTTTAACTCGCAACTTACAACTGATGACTTGGGTTTGGGTGATTACTGATTACTCTCATTTAAATATACCTACAACCTACATGATAAAGACTGTTGACTGTGAATAATGTTAACGATACAATATACAATCTAACAGTATTATTTATTGAGTCAATACCGAGAACATCGCTCAAGCAGCCACTATCAAAAATCACAGAATCAATAACTAGCTAATTCTATACAGCCGATACGGTTGAAGGTAGGTACATTTACTTCAAAATGCGCTGTTGGCAGTCGACTGCATAATGTACCTACTTCAAAGCAATTAAATACTCTAATTAAATATAATTACACTTACCTACCTAAATATACATGTGATTTCCTTCATCCCTCTACTTTCAGCATTCTCTGAGTGAGATGTTCTGTCTGCGCCTCAAAAGTCAAAACTCAAAGTATCAGTTAGTAACAGTAGTAAAAGTAATACACACACGGTCCCTATTCCCAATATTTCCAATTCCAATCCAAATCTCAAATAGCAAACAGATTTCCACCAGCAGGCTTTCTCAATTAAACTAAATTAACTGCCTATTAAATGTGACCCACGTATGAACTTCCTCCAGACTTATTTAGCTCTAATTAATGAATTCTTTGGAGGGGTTGTTGCGTGGGCCGACTGGGCCTTGGAGGTGCTGACAAATAATCTGTAATTGAATCAATTAGAGCAGAAATCTGGCTGGTTGACGGAGATGCAGTGCAGATTGATCATATGACAGAAATGAAATGATCAAAAGATCAAATGACTGAATCACTCACTCATGATTGTTTACGAAGGGAGCTTTTAAAAATCCTCGCGCCATGTAAAGTGGTTGGCGTGACGTTCGGCACGGTTTTTTGATTTCAAAGAATATTGAACGACGAAAGGGAACAAAACTACAAAAATACGTTCCATCAGCGTGTCAGTGCTAATTTGCAATTAATCTTAATTTTGTACTTAATTTCGTGGATATTTTGTAACTTTTATAAGCTGTGTGCTTAGATTTTATTGTGTTGTTTACAAACTGTTGTTTTGTCGGTACGTACTTACGTCACGATCGGTACTGGAATCTTTTTAAAGATTGAAGAAGCAACTTTGTAAGTAGTACGTTATATGTAAGTACTACACGGTGCGGTTTAAAGGAAACTGCTTAACAAAACTTGAAAAGACCTGTCACCTGTTGACCTCTCAGATTTAATTATGTGACGGCCTGGAAAGGGTCGTAAGGTAACACAGCTCATTTATTTTTATTTTGTCAGGTGCATATACTGGTATACTTTGTAATTCAGAAAATTGCAATCAGCTGTCAGGGTTGATTTTGAAAGCCAATTAATAATTCTTGAAATATTACATAATTTTTTTTATTTTGCCTTGTCTGTCGTTCTGTCCTTGATCTGGTGTGTAAATCGACTGTATTTACTTGACAGCCAACTTAGCTGTAGACCGACTAGAGTTGACAGTACTTTCACTCTTAAGTTGTAATTGTAAATTGTAAGTACGAGGAATTGCCCTTCAAGTAGTTACATACTTACATACTATATATTTAGCGTCTATATTCTACAAGCGCAAAAATGTCAAATAATGTGTGCATCGTAATTTTTTTTAATGAAGACGAGAAGGTGAAGTTGGAAGTTAGTTATTTCAGAGTAACATAATTTGCTGGATTGTTTTTGTTTTGTGTAGATATGGGTGACCGGTCAAAGGCAAAACCGAAAAAAATAAGCGCATCAACTCTTCAGTTGACCAAAGTCCTTCTGCAAGAATTGACCAGATTTGACGACGAAATACAAAACATAGTGTACCAGGATACGCGAGTGGAAGAGATTGTAAAAGAAAAGCATCGACAGGAGACGATCATTTTATCGGCATTATCAAGGAAACCTGAGAACGACTCCTCCATATTTTTAGAAATTCGTGGGGATTTATCTTAGCAGGAAACAAAAGCACTGATATACAGGAGATTATTAATTCGTTTCTGACGAGTACAAATCCACAATGAATAACCCAGCTACTGGAGATTCTGCTTCAGCTTCTACGTCGGATCATACTGCCAACGGTGACTACATTTGGGATGAAGCTGCACAGCAGTGGAAACTTCAAGGAAAATCTGGGGAGTCAGTTTATTTCGATGGGACTCATCACGTATACAAGGATAAGGATGGAGTTCTCATGTTTTGGGATCCCGACAAAAATGCTTGGTTCCCAAAGATTGATGATGATTTCTTGGCCATTTATCAAATGAATTATGGCTCTGATACTTCTTCAGCGACCAATGTTGGATCAGGACCTTCGCAAGCAGCAACCCAGGCTCCTGCTGACCCAGTGGAGGAGGAAGCACCACCAAAGCCAAAGAATAAGCGTAAGGACCCTGAATGGTTTGAAGTTGACGAGACGAGCAATACAAAAGTCTATGTATCAAATTTACCCCTGGAGCTCACTCCAGAAGAATTTCTAGAATTTATGGGTAAATGTGGTATGGTTGCAAAATCGGATGGGAAAAATTACAATATCAAAATGTACAATGATTCCAATGGAAAGTTCAAAGGTGATGCTTTGTGTACTTATATCAAAATTGAGTCTGTGGATATGGCGCTAAATATACTGGATGGAGCTTATCTAAAAGATAAACAAGTGAAGGTTGAACGAGCCAAATTCACTTTAAAAGGGGAGTACGACCCAACTAAAAAACCAAGAGCAAAGAAAAGGAAGGATAAAGAAAAAGCAAAGAAAATGCAAGAGCGATTATTTTCATGGAAATTGGATCCCTTGAGGAATGTAAAGGAAGAGAAGAAAAACGAGCGTGTTGTGATCGTCGCAAATGCGTTTGATCCCAAAGATTTTGAAGGTACAGTTTGTAGCTTACGTTATTTTTGATATTATCTGTACTATATACCTATACTAAAAGTGTATGTGTTTATTGTTTATTCGTACTGTATTAGTCCTATTCTGGTATTTACTGCTATCAAAATTAACATGAGTATTATGTTTCTGTTTGAAGGGGAAAAAGTTGGAGACATAATCGAGTACAGTCAGGATTTTCGAGATGAAGCAAGTAAATGTGGAACTGTAAATAAATTGGTAGTTCATGATCGGCATCCTGAAGGAATTGTTCAAATCACCATGAAAGAAAGCGAAGAAGCGGAAGCTGTAATTAGGTTATTTAATAATAGATTTTTTGGGGGTAAACAAATTAAAGCTTTTATATGGGATGGTGTAACGAAGTATCATGTGCAGGAAACTGAGGAGGAAAAAGCGAAGAGAGAGAAGGAATGGGTTGACTCCTTGCAGCAGTAATTTTACTATTTTCCAAAATACAAATTAGAAAAGTTGCTTTTGTACAATTTCATAATTTTGTGTTGCTTTTAAAGTTCCATAATGTATAGTGTAAAGCACTTACCTACCTTAACTATTTTGAGTAGCTATACTGTCAATGAGAAGCTTCTGCGTCAATTTTTTACTTACTTTAACATTAATAATTATTACGCTATTAAATAGCACAACATTTATAAATTGTACTACAAACATAAACTAATGTTAACAAATGTGGGATCCCTATACTGCACTGAGTTGGAGGACAGTACTTTGTTTTGAATAAAATTCGTCTTTCTCGCAAGAATTGCAGTGGTTCAGTGGTACGTAATTCTACGAATTAAGAATAAAAATAAAATTGTATAAAAACTTTTTGGTTTGATATTTAGTTAAATAAAGAATTTAGGTATATAGAAGTTAGATAGTTTATTCTTTTATTTGTTCCATGGCCATTGCCCTTAAGTGCATCCCAAAAAATTGTACAATAACAGTGTGATTCAATAACATATTGAATGGTCCTTGATTAAGAATGTGTCTGATATCGTTTAAATTATGTGCTTATTTAAATAAAGTAAAGTATGACTTATTTAATCCAAAATGAAATAAGTACACAGCAAATGTTTTCATAATCATCGTGCCAGACATCAGAGTACTGTTTAGTTTTTATTTCGTAAGTATGTTACTCTGTATCTTGAGGACAGTACAAAAATATTGTTTTATAACATCATTTTAAATTATTGTTTTGTTAAAAACATTTTTTTAATCTAATTAGTGATCTTTGAGATAGGGACACCGGTCCAAAGAATAGAGTAGAAAAGAAAAACGTAATTAATTAACCAATATACCTACAAACAAAATAATGGTAACGTGAGATAATAAAATAGGTAGATAAAAGCAACATATCTACATAAAAGAGTATAAAAATACATAATACACAACTAAGTATACATAACAATAATAATATAATAAGTGAGTAATATCAGCAACTAGTATACTATTTTTTTTACAATATTCTGATTCAGCAGAGGGAACGGAGGTAGTTGTATTCCACCTGAAGTTCAACTATGTCCCTATTTAAATAGACCAAGCCGCTATCATATTCCGTGAAGTCCTTTGAGTAGTAAACCGTCAGTGGAATCGAATTCCTGGAATCAGCTAATCTACTGCAGAGTTAAATAGCAGCACTCCTTCGGACTGTATCCACATTTTCTTTGACCATGATTTCTTTAAACATTGCAGTAACACCATGATTACGTTTATATTATGTATATACGTCCGCAGATTATTTAAAACTTTAAAAGCATCGTTATACGCAACCATAATTCTGTATAGGTCCATCCTACTAAGTTACCATCCTTTGTTCAAACCTTTTCTCGAATTTCAAAAATAATTTGTAAGGTATTGTAAGTAGAGCCAACTATTTCCTGACAAATAATAATCCTATGAACACAGGAGCATATCACCTTGCATAGAGATAAGTATACCTAAATAAAATATTACAACGGTTCCCGTCTTTTATTCGACGCTACCAAGTAATAATTTGTAAAGTAGTACTCAAGATTTTTTAATCGAAATCGTGGGAATTACAGACGAGCCTGATACACCTGAAACTGCAACGGCAGCTCTTGAAAGCGCAATGCTTGGATTATACACGCGGATCGATGTTGTTTTTGCTGGAGAACCAATCGGAATACTCTGCCCAGGAGTGATTGAGGGGATAGCAGCAGGTACTGAAATAAATGTTGAAGAATTGTGAATCTGAGAACTCATGTTTAGTCCAGCTGCAGTAGGTGTACCTGTCACGGGTGACCCCGTGGCTGTCACTGTCATTTGGTTGGATCCCACAAATTGTTGCTTCAAGAATGTGACCATATTCTCCAGCAGTTTATTTCTTTCTCGCATTACACTCAAGGATTCTTCATGGAATTTTTCCATCCGCTCCAAAATCCTTTCATTTTGTTTGTTTGAAATTGCGATAAATTTATCGACGAGAGGATCACCTGTTTCACCTCCGGATCCCGTTGCACTACCTTGACCATCTTCATCCACCCTTGCTCCACGTTTTTTCTTTACATCTTTATCCTTCCGTAGGTTAAAACTGGCTTTCCGTTTTAATAAATTGGCCGAGGCCCTATGCGCTCCGATTCTGGGAGCACTTATTTGGATGGGTGGTGATAGTTGGATTGCTGCTGGGTTCTGATTCGTTATAGTTTCCGATTGACTGATGTTAGGCAGGGATATGGAATGATCTAATAGAGGTACTGGTAGTTGCTGATCAATTTTAATCGGATGTACAACACCTGATACCGGTACATCTATAATTGGATCCGTAGCAGGAATTTGTGACTCCTGCTCTGACGTTAGAATTTGCGAGCTAGAATTTGGGTCTACAGGAATGCTGATATTATTTTGATTTGAAATAGTAGGCATATCAAAAGCTGGATGTTCGTTCTGATTTGAAATTGGGGTATCAACTTGACTCATAAAGTTTTTTCCAAAGGGTTTTAAATCAAATGTTGTCATCCGGAGGGGAATTGGGAAATTTCCTGGTTCAGGCTCAATGTTGGTGTGCGTGTGTGAGGATGAAGCTGAGGCTGCTGCCGCAGCCACTGTAGCCAGCGTATCGAAATCTTGTCCATCTAAGGCGGCTGAAACTGCAGTATCTACTGACGCCGCAGTGACGTCTACAACATTTCCGTTTTGTCTCGTATCTCCGTCTTGATTATCGATAAGAAAATATTGCATTGATTCCGTATCTACTGGGACAGCTTGACCGGCAGTAGACGAGGACAGGATTCCCGTAGGATCTTGTCCATTTTGTGGATGGGCTCCATGCCCATCCGAATTAGACTGACCGTGACTGCTACCTGCAACGTCACTAATTTCCAACTCTGGAATTATAACATCGTCATGAACCTGGTCGTGGTCAACTTGAACCTGTTCTTGATCTTGAACTCCATCATCCAGGAGGGGATCAGAGATCTCCTGTACTTCATCATCCGTGTCATGATCATGACCTTCCCCCGGAACAGGGAATTCTCTCATATAGGAACAAACAGTAGCAGCTTCAGGAAGTGAGTCTGCTCCATCCGTGGAGAGCAGTTTGGTCATTTCCTCATGAAAAGGCCATTTGACTTTCTTTAAAGGATGTTCTGGATGACGCCGTTGCTCTTCAATAGTTTTGAAGGTTCGAACCATATTGCTCCATTTTTTGCGACAATCTTCCGGTGTCCACATGTAATTGCTTTGATGCATCCGTTTTGTGACGTCATTCCACACCTCTTTCTTTCGCCTTTTTTGACTTTTGAATTCCTGACGGAATTCGTCCATCAGGCTCATCAATAGAGTTGTTTCCTTGTCCGTCCATTGTCTGCCTGAATTTATCAAAATATTTTCAATAATATTAACATACAACAAAAAAACTTTATAACCTTTAACTCTTAAGCTAGTTTTTATTTCATTACAGGCACTTTCAAGAGTAGAGTGAAGGCTTGAAATTGTAGTACCCCATTTTTTCTCCAGTATCAACGGTCAAACAAAACTGAGCGCACCTGTTTTCGAATCTTCGGATATCAGATATCAGACTGACCTTTGACACTGGAGACAAAAGGGAAGTACCACTATTACAAGCCTTCACCCTTACCTACTACCGCTTGAAGAAATAACAAATGTAACCTCAATTTAACTTAAAAAAACATTGACAATACGTTCAAAAATTCACCAAACAAATATTTTTTCATAATAATAAGGCAACTTATGGCGTAACATAATAATATGACAGCGACATTCTTTGATATATAACAAAATTGAACTGAAAATTACGACAACGTCCGTGATTATCAATTTCAAAATTGTCAATGTGCAATTGCCACTTGTTCATTTTGATTCAGATTATGACTGCGACTTGTGATGACATATTGACAAGTGCAGTTAGATAACTCAATTCAAAACATTTGGAAAAATCCGAGCACGAGGCGGGCAACTGTCATTTATGTCTCATAATTTATTAGACAAGCGTAAGAGCATTTAACGACGATGGAACACAACTTATTAAGTTGAAGTACTTACTTAACTGAGTAAACTATAATTAAATAATAAATACCTTGTGCGTTCCCACCGCCTTCCTCCAAGCCCTGTCGAAGGGTAAGAATGACAGTTCGTCCACGTTTAAAATAGTTTTGAATATTATACGACGAGTCCATTCCCGCGATTCCCTTTTCAGACACTTAACTGGATCAAGTGAACTTTTTGTGGGGAATTTTTGACGACGGTCTCCGATGACCAAAATGTGGTTGAGGCTTCGAAATCTGCAAGAACTGACTTTGACTGAGGAGCTGTGAGGGAATTTGAGGTTCCACAAATTCTCAAACCAACCTCCAGCTGCCTCAGCCAGACACATGACGAAGACGATTGCGATGGGAAGCGCCAAGGTGGCAGTGCACATGCAAAGGCAATTTTTTAGTCATCTCATCTGTCAAAACTGCCTTTGTGCAACACAATGAACACAAAAACTGTACAATTAATGTAAAATTCTAAAAGACCTAACTTATTCAACTAAAAATTAAGCAAACTAATTAAATTACTATTAGGTAATTTAGGATATACTAAAAAGCAAATCGAATCAAATAGGGTTTGCATTTGAAGTACCTACAGTTTGTTAGTAGCTTTTGTTGTCTTTAGCTTCCACTTCGACGTTATTGTTATTAGTGATGCTGACTGATACTGATGAACTATGAACTACTATTTACGTTATTTTAACCTTCGGACCTGGGAAACCAAGGAAAAACTGCTTTCTAAAAGTCAAACCAACTTTTTCCAAAGGGTCAATAGGTACTAGACATCCGCATTTTCAAGAACGTTCAAAAGAAGTAAAACGTTTTCCAAAACTGGGGTAAAACTGGAAATTAACATTATTAAAAAGGTCGAAAAGTGGAAATTACCGTTTTCCAAAATGTCAAAACTGAAAAAAACGTTTTCAAAAAGGGCGAAAAATAGAAATTACCGTTTTCCCAAAGGTAAAAACTGGAAATTAACATTTTCAAAAAGGGAGACCACTGGAAATTGACGTTTTCAAACAGTGCTGTGACCTGTGCACAATAACAACGTGGGTCTTTGTTCAGTTCCGGGGTTTTGAACAAGAACAATTGCATACGAACAACGTGATTGTGCATAACCTTTAGCACACGAACAAATCTTGTCGTGTACAAACGAATTGTTCAAAAGTAAAAACAATCTCGAGAAATTGTGCACAGGTCACAGCACTGTTTTCAAAAAGGTTAAAACTGAAATTAATATGTTCAAAAAGGGCAAAAACTATACAGGAGTTAAAGTTTTCAAATAGTTCAAAACTAGAATCTACCATTTTCAAAAAGATGCAAAACTAAATACTGTATAGTATTTAAATTAAACGGTAAATTATTAATAAACGGTAATATTAAACGGTAAATAGTATATTACCGTTTCGAAAGGTAAGGCCAAGACAAACTGCTTTGCAACTTTTTAACAGTGCAAAATAATTAGGCTAAGATTAATTTTAGTTAGCAGTTGGTGGCAATTCAGGCGATTGCGTAAATATAGATTCTGCAAAATAGAAAGTTGCACCCCACAGACTGTATGATCATATTTACAATGAAATTAGGTATGTATATGCCAAGAAAGGATTTAGAAAAAGAATAAGAGCAATAACACAGTTTTAGATCTTGTGAAGGATTTAATGTTCTTAATTTTTAATCATCTTTCACAATAAGTAATGATCAGTGTCATAATCATAATTATGTTTGTATCGTATGGTATAATAATATTGTTATGTACGTTATTCAGTCTAGCACAAACAACAAAAATAATTTCCAGTGTCAACTGCTTTTTTTTATATAATGTACAATAATATTATTATATTTAATATATGTGTAGATAGTTTGATAATCATAATCATAGTAATTCAATTCAGAATGTCAATATTTGAATTTTATAATAGAAGAGGTAATTAAGTGAACAGTAGTAATATAGTCCATACTAGTAAAACATAACGCACTTAATTGTAATTATTATAATAATTATTACTGTTTTTTAGTTTTCACTTTCAAGGGCTGAATGTAGCAATAACATGATATATTCCCTTTCTGACTTACAATCCACTTTTCAGCAACAGTATTTTACCCTTTTTCAGCCCAGAATAATAATAATAATAATAATAATAATCTATATGATAATAAATGATTACATAACAAGTTTTGCCATTAGGTATAATAATCTATACATACAGACTTGTATACACTATCAATTCAATACGTAATATTTGATTATTTATAATTTCTTTAATGCATATAATGATATAATAATATATAGATGTACCTGTAATGCAATCTGATGTAGCACTTAGTAATAATTGTATATACAAACAAGTTGAAACAAGTAAGGTAGTTTAATAATAAAACATTTTCGTAAAATACCAAAACAAATAAAAGATTTTCAAGATTCGAATGTCCAGGTTTCCCTTCCTGGCATTCTTGCAAATATTATTATTACAACACAGTAACATAAAATCAGCACTACATTTCACAATTTCAGTGTTAAGTTCCAAAGTTGGTATTTGTTTTATTTTACGTGTGTCTGTCATGGTAGGACAGTAGTACCATGAACGAATAAAACAAATTTATTTGCATCAAAAAACGTGCAGTAAAATCAAGATCGCAATAATAACTACTACATCATAATACAATTAATTTTATTGTTGACATTTTTTAAAACAATTATTTAAGTACATATTTTATAATGACCATCATAATCATACTACATACATAATATGAATTTTTGGCCAAGTATTAACCAGTAACGGAAAACAACAAAGTAGTGTGTAACTATTGTACCCTCTGATTTTTTCTGATTTCTATAACCTGATGTCCAAATATTAAAATTAGTTTTGAGAAATACTTATATACTAATCTAACTACTAAGAATAATATTTCAAAGAGCGTATAGAGTATCAACGATCCATGGAGCATTACATCGATTACGTACGTATCTCATTTTGCTAATAAGTAAATTTATTTAGTAACATTCGCATCAACAATTAGTAGTTTACAATATATTCGCACAAAATCGCTACATTTTAATTTTAACAAAGTAGAATACCTAAAATTTCTTTATTTTATAATTGGGACTGGCTACACATTTTTCCAATCAGGATCAGATCATAATTTTTATAGTACTGCGCTGTACATACATATTGTTGCATTGCACAATAACTTTGTAACGAAATAACTTTATTTTTACAATAATTAAGTTTACACTTTCCTACGATGAATTAAATGGCAGTTGACTGTCTGAAACACACATACGAGAAACAACTATAGAGCAGTATTTTTCTAAATTCAGTTACACCAATACGTCAAGGTACTTTTTTCAGTATTTTTAGTTGTTGCATTACAGATCAGCAATCGATAATCTGTCTTTCATATCTTTTCATTTTTGAAATCAATCTTTCGGATTCGTAATTAATGTAAAATTTTATAGTTCACAGCGATGTAAAATGTTTATCGTACTTTTCTTGATGATTAAGTTTGATTTTCATTGCAAATTTGGATTTGTAACTAATGACTAAAGTATTCAAATCACGTATACTTTTACAATTTTCCGCTTTAATTTCCGAATTACATGATATTAGGTAATTTATCACATTACCGAAAATCATTCGAGTATCCATTTAGATTTACTTATTTTAACGACTCTGTTACACTCTTTAGGATATAGGATCATTGTAGAGTTACTTTACTTTTGCAGGTAGTACAGTAGTACTGTTACTCATTTCTTAATTCTTTTGAAAAATCTATGTTTACAAATCACAAATCCAACCAAGAACAGGACCAGTAAATACGACCTATTATATACATATTCTTGTAACCTTTTCAAGTAGTCAAAAAGGATTCAAATTACACATGACTTAGCATCATAGCACAGAAAATAGCAATCGCAATATTGGCAATCCTCTTGATTCCAGCATCCAACGATAATTTATTTTCGATTACTTCCTTAGTTGAAAGTATTTACTTTTGTTTAATACCTTACAACACTTCTACCTTGACTTTGACTTTTAAATGTATTCTTAAATTTGAAAATGGTTACTCCGATTAATCCGTTCTGTAGTATGTACAGCAGTAGTGCGGTCAACATCTACAGTATTACAATATAATAGCGTTAACATAATTACATATTAGTTTCCTATACTCACGGTACACAAAAGCCCCAGAATCACACTTTTATAGAGGTATTAAACTATGAAACAATGCTACTACAGCTGTACTGATGCTGATACAGCCAAGACACACGTTAAATGTTAGCTTTACATACACACGTGCTTGGAAGCTTACATTGCTTAGTAACAATTGTTATTAAGTTAAATGCTTCGCAATTTATGTCATGCATTCACGAGAATAGTTGAATTTAAAATTTTAAATCGAAAGCAAGCATGGTATAAAATTCTTTAAATTTGAAACTATATTTTCAGAGCAAAAGGTGTCACTAATCTTAAGAATAGGCTTAAACGAATACGAATTACACACCTACACAAGACTGAAATCATTACAGTAAATCCTCCGTGTCCCGTTTTGTGATTTACAAACTAAAAGTCAATTTTAAGAATAAAAGAGATATCGCTAATATAGAAGCGTACTTACACAATTTATTCTTTACGTTTTAAATTTTACATGACTACTTTTTTATAATGCTCGTAAATTCCTTTTCAACTTTTCGATTTTACTTAGACTTTCTTTTAGCTCTGTACTGCAATTCACCAGGAGTGCAGCATATACGATTAGTGATTAGAAGACTTTACATTTTTAATTCTAATTTTGTAACTATTCAGTAAGTAATAACAGATTCACATTTCAAACACGCAGATGCGGATGAGCCAGATTAGATTGGATTCTCTCTCACTCAAAAACAAATCAACAACATCAGTGCTCACAAAAAAGTGTACTGAGAGTAATTATTAATATAAAATCAGTCACAAGTCCGTGACTTGATTTTTCTACTTTACTTTTTAGGCGTCGTAGACGGTAGATTGTAGATAGGGGACTCAACTATTCGAAAATATTTCAAATTAGTCGATTAAAAGTAATTATTAAATAAATAATTAATTAATGAGCCATTAATATGATGAGATAATCCAGGAGAAGGCTGATCATTCACACACGGACAAGTTTCACATAAAAGCACAATATTAAAAATGGTGGGTGAAGCCTGCTGTTTTGGCATATGTTCAAACTGCATATAATTATTATATTATCTTAATTGATTGTTACAACCTATCTTTTTAGTAAGAACCTTGGAGATTAATGGTTTTTTCAGTTCCATAGGAGGTTTTCCTTTTCACTTGTCTCAGCGTTCACTCAAACTATTTAACATAACATGCTGACACACATGTATAAATGTAAACGTAGGTAATTACAATTACTGTGTTGAACTGACTATAATATATTGATCAATATATATATAATATATCCTTACACACGACTACTACTACCTTTAGATTTACTATTAAATATTACCTAATTTTTATGTACTTCCACTTCCACACACACATAAATGTATAATGTAATAAATTATTTACACTATATTATGTAGTTATCATCCTTTAGATAATTTTCTTTTAAAAAATATGGCTCGTATTTCCTATAAAATAGAATCATTCGCATACTATTTTATATCATGTTAGATATATATAGATATCAATATTACAGACGTAATATAGTAATAATACGATGACTGTAAATCACTTACAGAATATATATAATAATTGCAGTTTTCCCAACGTGAACCTACCGTATGACATATATGTATACGCACGTATATATGTACTCGTAGTTCGTAGTTTTATCATGTAGGTAGTAATTATATAATTACATTTTATATCTGCTATATCAACTAGAGACTTTTTAAATATATATATGTACTGTATATACGAATAATTCTGGTGATGAATATATATCTATACATATATATTATTATTATATAATTATATATCGATAATTTAGACAAGTTGCTCGTTAAAGGTGGGAGCTTTGGCTGGCCATTTCATAGAAAAGAACGTAGCCTTCACTGGATACCACGGTATTCGTCGTTACAGGTGAAACCCTAGAAGTGAACACAAAATATACCATTGTCATTATACTAAAGGCATTCACAACCTTAAAAATAAAATTATAAATTACGCATATTTGACAAAACAAATGTAAAATGTAAAGTCGTTATCATTAAACCAACCTGGAGTCATTGTAACAATGCCATTCACCAGAGTAAGGGTGCTTACAGTAGGCAATATAGTGACCAGAATAAGTTGAGCCAGAGTGGTTCGAAATTCCATACAGGTTAAAAGTACATCCAGCATTGGCTGCAAATGCCGTTAAATCCAGTCCTTTCAAAGGATACTCGACACTCGTGCTCAGCTTCCCACGGTAGCGCTCATTCGGTGAGAATCGTTTCAAGTGAATTACAAGGATTTTAGGAAACTTTTGAATACATAAACTTTTCGTACATTTCCGTCTTGTCTGACATTTGGAACAAGTGGGCTTCTCATCCCCATCTAAGACTTCCTCCCGGGTGAATAGTTCAAAGCAATTTGATAATTTCGTCGAGCTGGCACGGGACGGGATGGGGAGGGATAAGTCCCAGAAGGGATCAAAGGTCACGGAACAATGGCCGCAAGTAGTACATCTCAAGGTAGACTTAAGTTGACCCACGAATATATCTACAATTTTACTATCATCATAACGTAAGTAGCGCTTCCAGGACTCGGCTGCCTTTTGAGAATCACTGTAAGATAGAATAAACAAATAAGGAAATTAAATAAACATATTTAACACCAAAAAAATGATCAGTACACACACAAGCGCATTATGTGGACACAACAACTAACAAAGCATGAACAACTGTAATCCACTTTTGACTTTAATTATCATGTTACCGCAAATCCTTGAGTTTCCTGTAGATTTTGTCCGAAAGACTGATCAAGTTTAAAATACAAAACCAAAAATTACGCTACAGCAGGCAATTAAACTAGATTTTGTTTACTCAATAGAATTTAAAATCATCGTCCAATACAAGTCAGTGACAGGGTGCAGGGACGAAAATTAATTCTAGGTAATCAATCAATCAGTCCGTGGGAATAAAAATGCACGGGATAATTTAGGAAAATTGCTACTACACAATAGGCTAACATTTAATATGTGCATCAAATGAGACTCAGTCTTATGTGGTCTGTGGTCATAATTAAAGTGCAAAAGGCTCTCTTGTTTTCTCTCCCCTTTAATTAAAATTTTTAAGAAGTTATTTGAATGACTGAGCACGGACCTGAGAGCATCATCAATGTCTGTCGTGATAGGCTTAGGTTTGGCCATGACTCGGTTTACATCCTCGTGAAGACCTTCGAGGAGGTAACGAAGAAATTCTTGAGAGTCTTGCTGACTGTAGCCCATGAAACGTGGAGCAAACCGTTGGATTTGATCTTTGAAGGCAGACGTGTCCACAGGCCGGGTTTCTCTCCATAATTCTTGAATAACTTGTGAAAATGCTACGGATTCAGAATACATAGGGACGCACATAAGTACCCATTACTCAACTCCACGTAATATATCACAATCATATCATAATCAGCACCTCTCGCAACCCTATTACTTTCTTGCGTCAGAAACTCACAAAATCCTTTTTATAGTCCTACTTCTACTTTGACTTGGCTATTGGCTCTAACTGGGCCGATAAAATGTATAAGTAGTGGAAGTGGAATTTTACTTGGAAGAAGTAAAAAACTTTTTTTTTAAACTTTTCATTCCTTATTTTTTATAGTTTAATATTCAACTCACATCTCATTAAAGCTCCTTTCATGGATGACGTTGAACTATTGATGTCATTCGAGAAATTATCCTGATTCACATACTCCAGTAACGGCTTCGTATTGCTCAAACATTGGATTACTGAGTTCATAAAACACTGGAAAAATAATGGAAAAAAGAACATTGATAAATGTAAGCACTTAAACAAATACTGCATTAACTTCACAAAATAAGTATAGGTACCTAGGTAGGTTACATATTAAATTTTAAATGTCAAAGTTTCACACTCACAGTATTGCCAATGTTTCTCAATCCAGTCAACCCAGCTTTCTCCGCATCCCGTGACCGGAACCGCCCTCCAGTTTGCGGTGATCGTGAGTATTCTTCACTATCCTGAAAATATCCATAATGTAACCGGTATTAAAGCACAAACTCCCGGAATAAATTTCTCAATGTTAAACAAGTTCCATTACCACTCATAAATAATGGATATTAGGTAATGTTGATAGGTACATATGTATTTTATTTAATAAATGTTTAATTACATAGCCCAATTTAATCCTGTGTATACTGTAATTGTATATTGTCAACATGGTGTTAGTGAATGTTTCAACTTTTAATTACAGATATATAGATCACTACTATGAACTTAGTTAACGAACGACGACCGGACGAACACGCCTGTATTTTTTTTTAAAAGCACGACAGTGTAAACTAGAGCACTAACATTACACAATAATAGTAATAGCAATTTACTACATAAAACAGTAAGGCTTCACGTGTAGTTGATTTATTCTATTTGTGCATACGTTCTGTCGTATGGGTAATTGGATTTGGATTTGACGTTTGCTACAGCTGACAGTACACTTAATTTAATTATACACTCTTTGCCAAATACCAAGCCACAAAGACAAACAACCAACACCAGACCAGCAGAACCAGGACCAGAACCAGAACACAATCTTAAAATTTAAAACAAAAAAAGAAAAACTAAATAAACACTGCTTAGCAGACTGCTGTACAGCAACTAACCACCAAATGGAAAAATGATGGATGCTTCTTAGCCCTACTATTTAAAAAATGGAAAAATCCCATACATATTACAGTAAACTAAAAATAAAATGTTACAAATAAACAAACTAAATGCTATTTGTAACTTTACAAGAAAGAAATGGAAGGAAAGTAAATAAGGGCTACCCAAATATCATAGAATTCCCAAACTGACGGTGTACTTGGATAAAGGATAGTTGACACAAGTGGGCCCATAATATAGAGATACAATATAGGTAGATAATTTTACTAGTGAGTTGAACGAAAAATTACTTTGAACTTCTGCTATACTTTTTTTTTCTAAACTTTGCTGCAAATACTAATGATACTTACATATGTATATCTGATGTGCATCAAGCGTGCAAGTAAAAAAATAGATTATTAGAGGTATCAAAAAAATTAAAAATATTCCACAACTCAATCCACTACTAAAAACTAAATGACATCTATAAATATAGGTACCGATATAAAGTATGAATTTGTACTGATATTTGTATTTGCACTGCTGCTGTTATTACTAAAGTTGCGACAACAGCCGAAGAAGTTGCACACAGAGAAGGGGCAGAGAGCAGAAGCACCACATATGTAATATACGTACAACTATCGATTGTTTAACATAATAATAATTACCTAAATACTGTATCAAAGGAATACTTAAACTCCTGAACTCAAACTCATTACAAACAAGTGCAGAGACCAGAGACCGACCAGACCTTCGAATTATTTTAATCAGAAAGATTCACATTCCCATTCATACTCCCGCTGCATATGTATAAACCAAACCAGTACCAGTACAAGTTCGTAGTATTTTGGCAGTATGAGCCAAATCAATAAATATATATACCTACGTGAGTTACTTTCAATACCAATACCATTACCCTTTGGAATTTGGAAGCTATTTGAATGTGTACCTAATCCAATACAGCATTTTAAAAAGGGACCTTCCAGTTTTGACTCGGTTGAAAAGGGAGATTTTAAAACGTGTTGGCCATTTCCACTACGCACTGGTTAAAAGCTTGTACGCCTCTTGTGCTATCTGCATTATCTTTAGCCCACTTTACAGAGCTTTCAGGATATTATGTATTTCAACCTGCTATATAATTTTCCATGCCGTTGCATATTATTACATTATGATTAAGACTATATCTGTTAATACAAAGTGTGCTATGCACGGGTACCTACCTAGTATTTACACTAGGTATTTATTGGAAGCTCAAGCCACTTGTTTAGCACATAAGTAGCCAGAATCATGAATCACAGCCATTACTTTTTGCCTCCTGCCTGCACCAGTTTTATTTTACTAGTGTAAATATACAGCAGCTACCTGTCCATCAAGTATGTCGTTCGTCACTACGACAAGTACTTTTAAAAGCAATGTCATATTAGTTTTATGATAACGTACATATAGGTAGGTAGGCAACCTGCAATACACATACTGCTGATGCCGGTGCGGTGCGGTAGAGCCGGCAGGCGCTCGTTCACGGCGACATTCACTTTATTTCCAAAGTGACCTCGAAACCACTTAATATTTAATGGTGTGATGGCGTCCATTTCCACGCAAATGACCCTGACATGACCAATTGACTGGAGCATTACTTTCAATAAATCACAGAGCTCACTAGCAGCACAGCAGCCACGTGACCATGTGTCAGTGTAAACTCACACAGTGTAAATACTACTATTGTAAATACAAGTAGGTACGTTATACTGAAGAAATACCTACCTAGATAATTTGCATGTCGGAGTCGGAAATAGGAACCTGCTATACCCTACACGACTCATTTAATTATGTAGTAATTAATAGCCTAAAATCATAATCGTCGCCTTCATCCCCAATGTTGGGTACAAATATATGTAACGTACCTACAGCTATATGTAGGTAAGTGTTTGATTGGAATTAAAATGTATAATGATACATAATTCCGATTTATTATTACTAATTTCAATTTCTCAATTTAGGGAGGTCACACACCTTCCCAGGACCAGCCATACAAGCCACAGAGACAGAGTGGAGCTTATAGTGTCTGAATAAGGTCATCCAGGCCGTCTTCTCTGTATTCATTCCATGCCACGTGAGTAGTGTCATCCTTTTCCCCTGTGCTTCCCTTATCCACTGCCCTTTGCTCTTCCCTCTTCAAGACGGACGAGCACAATTTTAGATTAAAGGACTTGCCTTGGGCTCAATTTGTCCCCCAAAGTCAAACTTTCCATCCAAATCATATTGGAAATTGGAAATCGGAATACTGGAAATGTTACAAATGCACACAGATAGTAGCTACATCCGCATTCCGCGTAGCACTAAATATAAATGTGTATAAGTCGTATACAGAAATACAGACAGACTGTATTTCCTCGTAGAAGTTTACAGGTACTTTCGTAATTCGTTGCATCGTCTGCAAGACAGACGTGCAATAAAACTACAGATCTACTGAAGTATTTTGCGTTGTTGTGGCACAAACATTACGCATTAATTCGCAATAATTTTGATTTAAATTCGAATTAAATCCTGTTTTCGTACTTTTATTTTCCCTCTAAATATTCTCATTCACAAACTTTGGTTAGCTTAGCATTAAACCGCATGAATATTACGGGGAAGGAAACCGAAACCGAGAATAATAAAAATTATTTAATAATTTTTATTACTAGTAATACTATCGGAATTTTACTGGAATTTTGTATCAATCAAGTGATGACATAAATTTGAACAAAAAGATTAACTCTCTTTTTCGTTCGTGACTCACTCGATTGAAATGTTATGACAATATTTTATTATACTTTTCCTATTTCAAGAGCTGATAGTTTTTTTTAATGACCTCACAAAATGAAGCATGAAGTCACATCTATCACGTTTCCTAATCTAAAGAGAGCAATAATGCTACAACACTCAGTTCCACGCACTCGAGAAAAACAAAGGAAAATATTGCAAAATATTTACTGAGTGACTACAATGCAGTTTTTTATCAAAATCAAAACGCCAACCAAATCACGTAGAATCAAATACCTATGTATTACATCATACATACACCGAAGTAGATATTAAGCCTACTGACAGTCATGGTTCATTGATATCAGTTCACTGTACCCACTCACCTATAGATTAAGTGTATGTGTCGGTATAGTTAAATACAAAAATTCTCCTTGAAATTACAATAATAAAACCTCCGCTACTCGTCAGTCAACCAAGTAGAGCACACTTTTTATTTAATTGCGGTCAGTTTTGATTAGCCCTGCTTGCCCCTTGGTGACCAAGTTAAAGCACTTGAGAGTTTAACTGCCGTACTACTCCAAGCACAATAACGATGCTTTATAATCGCTTAATTGCACTACACGTGTATCTAATCTGCATAGGTAATCACACCCGTGTCCAAGCACCAAAATGATTTGACACGTAATTAGGCATAAAAAATTCTAGCATCTTCCAATCTCCGTCTCTATGAATAAACCATATTTAATAATTATTATTGTCCCTTCTGCTCCGCTCTAAACTAGTTTTATCCTTTGTTCCCATTTATTTTTTTAGCTTTAACTCTACACGTTAAAACACAAAAGACCAAAAGCCGCCAGACAATAAAACCTACAAAATTTATTATGTGCATAAATTTGAACACAATATAAGGAAAATATATAGAACATTAGGGTAGGTAATTAGCATGATTCTAAAAATCATTTTAAAAACCCACGAGCTTAAATGTCAGTAGACTATGTAAATTGTGTAATTAATATTAATGCCCATTAAATTAGTAGGTACTTTTATCTAGCCGACTATGCAATGTGACTGTGATTTATGCATATATAATATTTAACGAATTCAGACACATATAAAAAAAATCATTACTTAATATGTACAGAAATTCTTGCAAACAATCACACAGCCAGAAAATGTCAAAGTCAACGTCACACATCTCTATTTACACGTGGGTTCATTCATACAGTAAATGCATACAGCATCAACACTGAAACAGGAACGAGTAGATCGTAAACTGATCTTTGATGGAGTTGCCACACAATGCCACATAATCGAAATTATGCAAATTACGTCACCGATATGTCGCTACAAATGACTGTAGTTTATGAAGGCAGGTACGTCATATCTGGAGGGAATCACATCTTTACTAATCTACCGGTTAGGTACAAACCAGCCATAACAAGGAAGCAAAAGTAAAACAAATACCAGAAAAATCCCCATCAAGCTTTTCATTATGTGCTGTAGGAAATACGATAGAAGAGGTAATGCAGTAAATACTAAGTAGGTACTTCCACTACAATACAGATACCTACGCACGTGGATCAATGAAGCAGCTGACTGTTCATTCAACGCTCAGTTCTGTTGATGGTTAATTATTGTACAACTATGCGCTACTAGGAAATAACTGTGACGTCACTCAGCTACAATATCTTGTCTTGTCTGATTAAATCTGGCAATAAAAATCTTTCAAACTGAACCCAAAGAACACAGCGGTTTGGTAATTGGTAAGCCCAATCCACTTTTCGACTTTTCTATCATTTGTTTTTTTCGGCTAGCAGGCTAGCACAGTGCAGTGCATAAATGGCTAGACTTAAAGGAAAAATCTTTAAAAAATACAACTTTTATGACAGCACTAACCGAGACAAAAGGAAATGTCTGTGAATAATTTAATTTGTATATATTTGTAGCGTTCAATACTATTAGGTACGTAAAAGTAATAGCATAACACTATCTGTCATATTTTACTGCATTATGAACTGTCTGTATACAATTATTATAACGATTAGGCGCTTTATTACTGGATATAATATATTAGGTATAAGCGGACATGTTTTTATACCAGATTGGGTTTTAATAATCGGGATTGCCACGCGTGGCTACTATCGGCATTCTGGTATTTCACAATAAATTATTGCCTTGAGTATATGGATTGCGATGATTTAAAAATTGCACTACCAACACAACAAAATAAAAAAGGAACGAAGATGCAACCAAAAAAGTGTCTGCGCTCTTGTTTAAGAAAAGAGCGCAAATGTGTACAGCCTGAAAGGATGGAGCACAGTTTTTTTTAGGAATGCCTTATAAGGATTTCTACTCTGCTGAATTGCCTGCAGTAATAAAGTGCTTTAGTTTTTACAGACAACATTACGTAGTTTTGCTTACTATTTCTTTCTTTTTTTCTTACCAAGAAAACAAATAGGCACTTAGGTAATTGTATAACTTTAGCACGTTTATGTGTGAATAATAAAAATATGAGTAATTACTTCATACGAAAAACTCAAATATCGAACTGGTATTAAAATTCCGATTACTCATGTGTTATTATTATTACTATTATTACACATAAATGTGCGGTAATAAGTATGCAATACTCGTATTCTACTGATGCCTGAAGTTTATACTACATGGCCCATCCATTACTTGCAAGTGGTACTATAGGTACAATGTACAATGCTATTATATTTATTACATAATTCAATTTTTTGCAGACTAATGCAAAGACCAGAGATACCATTGTTACTAGCACTAAACTCCCACCTACCCTCTACATACAGCTTCATCTTTGTCCATTTATTAAGGTATCTCTACCTCAGGCTTACTAGGTAGTCTACACGCAACATAGCTACCCACATATTAGGCTATTATCCTTGAAAATGTCTGAATGATTGGTATTTAATGGAAAGCAATTAATGGGAAAAGTAAGTTTAAATCTGTTTTTTTATTTGAAATAGCTGCCTCTGTAGCATTCATATTCCAATAGTATTTGTCTCAACAATTTGAACAATTTCAAAAATTTATTGCAACCATAAATGAATAACCTATAGTTAATCACATATTACTTATTACAACTGCCAAATATATAAATATAATTATATAAGGTCCCTCATTTTGCTTTGTCTGCATTTCAGACCGTGTTTATATAATATCCTTACCTATTAGTAGGAATTTTTAATTACCTACATGTACCTAATACGATTTAGGCCTTCTTACACGAGTTAGGCATTCTATGTATATGTAATTTTATCTCGAATTTTCGCACTGCCCAGAAATTCTATTCATTTAATGACGACCGACATTTAAAAAAAATGTTTTGTAAACACAAAGAAATCTGCAAAAAATCATCGCAGTTAGCACAATTTTACACTAATCAGCTAGTAAGAAATGAAGATCTGATAATTGACTAATCCTACGTACGACACTTCCCTTGCACTTCTGACGCCCATCTATAATGAACGCTCCTACATTGCATTGTTTACAATAATTGCAGTAAATATAAATTCAAAACGAAAGCAACACCAACAGTATACTTATTACGATTATCAAATTGGGTAGTATTATTAGCGACGTCTTTAGTACTTAACTATTGGACTTTGAACAACGAGTCATTCTAATTTGTTTGCACGTTTAGAATGACTAATTTTGTTGGTAGCATAGCCAGCACATATTTTGTGCAGCCACATAAATAGCAAAAGTTCCAGTCATTCCAATTAAATTATTTTTAATTACGATACTTCCTCTGGCTATAATTATATATGTATGTATCCTTGCTCATGTCCATCTTGACTGTGATCCGGCTGACTTTGACAACATCTTAGTGTAATTATTCCATTTAAAAATAATTATAGTAATGCAATTACTGCCCTACTGCCGACACATGTTAACTGCAAAAGTGCATTGGCTGGTACTGATAGCAAATTTTGTTACTGGTGGCTCATTGTTGTACTGAAAATTGAATGTACAGGTTGCAGTAAGCACTGCATTGTGGAGTACTAGCTAACTAGCTACTACTACTGATTAATAATATATGGATCATGAACCCTCAGCTCTTTTTCTTTCTCTCCGGCTTTGTAGTCTGTAAGACTTTAGGACAGGTTAATCATGAAAACGAGATATGGAGAGAGAGAGAGAGAGCATACAGATAATAATAAATCCTCTCACGTCACACGTGCAAAAGGCCGAAAGTTACAATACAGTCAACTCGCTAAATGGTATTAAATCTAATTTTATTGTTAATTACTGCCTCGTCATCCATCTGTAATCACCTACCTGACCACTTAATCCCCATCGAATCAAATCGGGATTGAAATAATTTGTAAATTGGACATAGGAAGGTAATTACTTATGATGACTGTGAGACCGACCAGAGTGCGAGTGCCATGGGCTGGCTGTTGGCTGGGCCTGAACTCGTATGGGCATGGCATGCCACAACAATGGATCCATTGTTATTTCATCTAATTATCAACGACCTTTCCCTGAAGCTTCAAATTATAATCTCACAAAGGTATTACTGATAGATCATGCTTAATTTATATACACCTACCTAAGCATTTCCGATGTAGGTATGCACGGCAATACACTACTGCCTTGCATGAGCCTATGGAAAGAGTAACAGTAAAATTGGATTTGGAATTTGAAGATTAAATGAAAGGAGATGACGTCTGAATTCCTATTGCTGAATTGCAGGGATATTATGCTAATTCGTATCGATTGATACTGCACGTGCTCAGAGTTTTATATTCAAAGTTTAAAAGTATATTCAACCCAAGTGTGTTTTTTGTGATTGTGTTCTATTCATCCTTTAGTTAGAAACAGAAAGTTACAGAACAGAGTTAGAAGACTTTAGAAGAAGGGAACGGAATAATCTTCCTTTTACTTTGATTACAATTTACATATATAATTAATTTTATATTTTTTTCTGTTGGTTTAGCTTAGTTTTGGTTTGGTTTCTTAAGAGCTTGGATGAATCTGACTTTGGAGACTTGGAATGAGTGGTATATGGACTAGGAAATGGAAATTTAAGAAAGTGAATTATTTTCTACACTGAAATTTATTCCTCTCGCGAAATTTCAAAATTCAAAATTCTACTCAGAAGTTCCCTAAACAAAATGTAGTCCGTTTTAATTAGGGAAATCTCATAGGCACCTTCTTCTACATGCGTTACCCTACTCTGTCTGGAGCAAAGCTAGGTATGTCGGTACCTTCAGACATACACACACACTCTTGTATAAATTGTAACAGGTTCAAGTTTTCTTGTAAAGTATGTATAACGTAGGAGTGAAGGAAAGTCTTACAAATTCAAAGTTTTTGCACACTCCAGTCCCTCACCGCAAAAGCTACCTACCTATCCTAACATTTATAATTCAATAGGCAAGCTACTACTTACAAGGCATACATAATTTTTAGCGAGATTGCTTATAATTTAATCAACTAAATTAATTATGCAATAATATACAAATTTACTCTATTTTACTAATAAAATAATACCTCAGAGTCTGTCCACGATTTCGGAGGACTTGGATCACATTTAATATTAAAACTGGCCCTCCTCCTTTTCATGGGTTGGGGAATGGTAAAATTCATTATAAGAACTTTGAGATGCATTTTGATTTAATTAGTTATTGTTCAGTATTTTAAAAAAAAAAAACTATGGAGTTGCACAAATTTTGCAGTGCACCGTACAAACGTACAAAAGTATTGCTTGAGGAAGCAACACGCTCGTCAAAAATAGGTAGGTATTTCGAATATCCAAATCCAAATGTTAAAATTCAATGTGAAGGTATAGTTGACTGAATAAAAACGCTTTTAATTGTTCCCTTTTTGCTTGGTCTTGAATTGAGTTTCCAATGACAGTATAAACAAAATTAAAAAAAATTTATACTGCAACTTGCAAAAATCCAGAGTCAAATTTCACAATGAAGCTCACGTCTTGTCTTAAAGAACAAAGGGAGTAGTCGTAGCTCTTTCCCATGTCATTCTACCCCCATCCAAGTCCAATTTCATATGATGTATCAGATAAGATCAAGAGCAATCAAGACCCACACTAATTACTAACTTGTGTAGGTATTCAGGTTCAATTTTTTCAGTCAGTCAAAACTGACAACTTGTGAGCACAAGAAGAAAAAAATTGCAAATTGTGAAATGTAAGGGTATATGTAGTACTTAGGCACACAGTAACAAAAACAGAAGCACGCAAGTAATTTAGTAATTTAGGTACCCTGCGAGTTGATAATAATAATTACCGCACTTTGAAACAAGAGCAAATTGTATACAGCTTTTTGGACTTGAACACATAAAAACACTAATGCTGTTTAACTAACTGGCACTGTCATGTCATAGCGACGATGCTACGCATGGGTACATACATACCTAGACACACTTTAAACTTCAATTATAGGTAATACTAATTGTATCTGGTCAACTCGAAATCAAAATTCACTGATGCTGCGATGAGGCAATCAATGCTAATATTCCCTACATATATGTATTGTATATCAATGTATGGGATACAATTTAATTAATAATACGATGATAATTATATACTGACTTCTCGACTTCTGACGATGAGAATGACTCTCACTTGAACTTAATTATCGATTAACTAATAGTAATCGCACACTGCACTGCTTGGTGGGTTGGTAGTGGTATAGAATGCACACTCCAAGAACAATAACAACAACACTTGAGTTCCCTATATACCCAGTCCATGTAGAGAAGGAATACTGAAGAAAAGTTTTGAGTGATACTAATTTGTCGTGTGTATACAGGAGCTTAATAATGAGCTCAGTAGTGTGCTCACACTCAGACAGTCACAGCTACACTACCATACAGCCGTCCCAATCGTACTCGTAATCCAAACCTCACACATACATTGAACTTGCACTTTCTCAGTAATTCTGTGTAGCACTGACTGGCCTGGCTACTTGGTAGATAGTATACATAATTATGTACGTCCCTACACTAACTAATTACTGATAGCTCTCTGAATATTTTACCCTTGCTATACTAGGGACTAGGGGCTATACAGTTTGCTATACGATACCATACACTAGTTCCACGTTACATCAGTTTTTAAATTCCTTTCCAGGCAGGCTTCCCTATACTGGATTACACGAAAGGAATTCCCAGGATTTAAAAAAAAAATGACAGAATTTTAATTGCAATGTACCAACATTTACTTGAATACAAAAACTTTCTATTTCTGGTCGCTATTCTAATTTAATTGGATTTTTTTTTAAAGACAATAGTATATATATTCTGTATTGTAGAAAATTGCAAAATTGGCAAAGCTATATGTAGAATATGTGTGTAGTGTGTGTGCTAACTTTACTACTGATTCAAGTTGTAATGTCAGTTCCTTATTACTTATCTTCCAGTGACACAATACTATACACAACTGACTATCGAGATCCACTCTAGAACTACAGTGTAACAGCTAGAAGCACTTGCTATGATGATGATATGATACAGACGACACTGAAAGTTGACTGCAACCACGACTAACTATAAGAACAACCCAACTAAACCAATATATGGGGAGAGAGACCTTCTCTGCGCTGCGTTTACTTTTCCCTTGTGAAGCTATGTATGAGTATACAGTACCTATTTGGTATAATCATGGATTATGTAGCGTGCTGTCGTGAATATTTTGTTGTGTGTGTGTGTATACAGTGTACAGTAGAATGTAGATTATTACACTATACTTGGAGTGAATAGTAATAGTGAGTACTGGAGAATATTATAGGTATTAGGGAGGTATAAAAATTACAATAATGATTATACATACTGTTTTTTTATCCAGCCCACTCTACATGTAGCACTAGCTCTAGCCCAGGAAACTTCTGGGTGGAATGTGCATGTTGAATGTTTAAATGTTATCTACACTAACAATAAAAGTTGTATACACTTCTCGAGTGTACGTACTGTACTCTATACAGTCAGTCAGTCTAGTAAGTAATGATACTACCAACCTACCTACCTGCACCAACCTCAATCCCTGTGTGCATTTCTCTCATGATTTTTGCAATTACGTTGCGTACACTACTCAAAATTTAAATTCCACCTTCTCACTCCTTTTACAATCGCACTCCTCAACTCACTTTACTACATTACCACACATAAGGTAGTTTCCAGCTCTGGCAAGAGCGACTCTAGTCTAGCCTAGCAAGTAGGGATAAGGACTGCTCATATATGGCACATTATCTACTAGAAATGATGAACTGAGATGCCTTTCACGTACTAAGTTTTGTAAATGCTCCATGTGTACTATGTTTGGGTAGTTTCGAAAACCTAATCATCATTGCATGCTTTGAAACTGTTTTTTTTTAAATCAATTTCCTTTTGAGTAACAGTACGGTGTAATATCTGTCTAGCCCTTCGTGATAGAAAGAGAAGAGCAGTCTGTCAAAGTCAGCGCAGCTCTTAAAGGCTAGAGTTGCTAGTGTTATATCTGTACAAGTGCTTACCCTTATACGAAGAGCGAGAAAGAGCGTGTGTGTATGGAATTCAGATACAGGGGAGAATTTAGTAGCAATAAAAATACGAGTGCTTTAAATCCTCGTAGATATGCTTTTACATAGTTGTGCTGTACTGCTGACCTGTATAAATATATACAGATCTTCAGCCACACATACATTCTAATCGTGGCAGTAGAAGTAATAGCAATTATTGTAAAACTAAACGTCCTCGAAAACTTCAAGTCGATTAACTGCAGTATGTATGTAGTAGGCATGGCGTGGTAGGTTCTGTGTTGTGCTGTGTTGTATGAGGGATCCACAAAATAATTAAGTATACATAAACGTCAACTATGCTATGTAGCACCTTCTGATATATATAGGTAAACACTGCGTACGTGTCCGATCATACGAGTATAGTAACCACTACCATAGTAGCATGGAATGAGACTGACGTGAGTAGCTACTCACAAAATCATGTATGGAGCCCATTCATTCATCTCCACTAACTTTTATCGCCTCTGTCACTGTCGACTAGTTAACATTTTGAACATTTGGACAATCCAAAAAATAAGCAAAGGAAAAATCAAAGTCAAATGAAAACCACTGCAGATCGGCAGTGCAATGCAGTGGAGTACTGCTAAGTACAGAATGAGAAGCTCGACGTTATTCACTTTTCTATGGCATCAGGACTTTATTATTTTTTTAGTATGCAAAGAGCTACTTTGTTCCCGCTGTACTTTACTAGGGTCTCACCCTCTCCTCATTTTCATTTTTATACCTAACGCACAATTTTGAATTAGAAATATAGAGCTTACTAGGTAGTCGCTATCGCTACTGCCTCCAAATTTAAACCCAAACCCACCTACTTACTGGAATTTTTTTATAGACATATCTACATTATCGATTTGTAAAGACGCATGCCTATACATTCATATATATGTGCTCTTATTTGATTATTACTATATGTACCCGAATAAATATAATCTTTAATTTAATTTAAGCACAAACCAACCAAATGAATCGTATCAAATCAAGTCAGCCTTGTCTCAAAAATAGGGGTAGGTCTTGGTGTTGCGCGTTGTTGTAGTAGTTCATTAACGCTGCCTTAAGAGCTTTTTAAAAAATCTAAGCCTAAAACATGTTTTTGGTTCTGGCTAATTTACTCGTTCGAACGAGTCAGTAGATGCAGTGAATATTTTGCTATTATACCCTTTACTTATTTTTAATTTTCCCCTATTAAAATAGGGAAACATTTACATGCATGCTGGTAGGCACTTACCTACATAAGTTGTACGAAAATACATACAGGGTAGATATACGGGAATCAAATCTAGGAAAACCTTATACGATTTCCGCTTTGAGCATCAATAGCGCTGCAACTTTCAGTTTTACGTAGTTTTTCAGTATATACTCACTCTATATAACCTTACAGTCACAGTGGCAGTGGCACAATACGAGGATATAGTGCCCACATATGTACATACATACTTAAACGTATCATCGATCGATGAGATGCTCATCACTATGACTAAAATCACAGAACAGAATTTCAGTTATTATACATTACGATAAGGATAAATAAAATTCCTTGCCTGTATGATCTTTCGTCCATGTACGACTGCTTTTACTTTATTATCTAAAAGTGCATACACGTGTCAATAGCTTACAGACATCCATAGGCAGGCATTTATAAATGTACAGGCATCGTATCCAAAAGTGTAACTAGAAGCTACCTACCATTTACATATAGTATACTCTGTCTTTAAACCTTAAATTACTACCCAGGCGTAATATTTTAATGGAATATACACCGCCAAGTACATATATGTAACCTACGTACATCGACAGTCTTTAGCGGTCTGATCTGATGGAGAATTCTCATGCATGGAATATTAAGCTTTTCTCGCAACTTTGGCTCTATACCCAATACAGCCGCAAATTTTCTACACCTTGCATGGTTCATCGTTTACAGCCCGAGTCTGAGTACTGAACTACATATCGTGTGTGGATAATTGTTTTTCTTTCTTACGATTATGGTGTTGCATTGCAGAAGAAGGTCTGTATGAGCGAGGTACGTACATAAAAGAGAAGAAAATATCCTAATTGACCTAGGAAATAAGTGTGAGTGAGAAAAGCTTGTCAAATTGTATAACTTTAACGTTAAGTCAAATCTAAATAACGGAACTGATATAAGTTTTCATGGAAAAACTTGGCAAATAGGAACATTGCATTTCATATACCTAGGTACATAGGTACTCTTCTAGGTATGTAGCAAATTCGTAGTTTTCCTTGTCGTCGGTTTCGTTTCGTGCTCGTGCAAAAATTTGTGCAAAACAAAATCCAATCATATGATCGATTCTCCGCTGGGAAAACTAAAATGAAATGTGCACATACGTATTACAAATTTACCAGCACGTTCCTGAAAGGCTCGTGTTCACGCTCTGCACACGAATGGAATGACGGACTATTTCCAAAGACCGGTTCAATCTACCATGTATACATTGGGAGGTACATACGTATGTATTCCCTCAACTCATGTTCATGTTCACAAATTACTTTAATTTTATCCAGCACTTCCTATTTTCCTATTATTTCAAATAAGAATCGAAATTGACAGCTAGCACAAGTAATAGAGGGAAAATACATTATACTAAAATCATGTATGCTTTACGCTACGTAAACATACCTCCAAGCCTATAAGGTTGCTCCTGACATATAACGTAAGCAACCTACGTCACGTCAGGCCATTCCAAAATGCAATAAAGCTATGCCTCGCTATGCTATGCATGATTGATACTGATACAAAATAATGTGAATTATCTGAATCTGAACTTTAGGACTTTGATCCTTATCTCACCCATTTTATGGAATCTCATACTTCATGTTCCCAATTCACATAGGGACTGGTAGTGCTTACTCTTAGCTATAAGTATAGAAATAGTTTAATCTGTCGATCTTGTGTGTATCCACATAGCTATCTGCATTACCTTACTACAATAAGCATTATAACAAAGAGTAGCTGGTACACATCTAGCTAAGCTAATAGTCGTATTGAGTATGTAGAAGCGACACGAGTCGACGAAATTCTCTTGATTTTTTATATTCCAGTTCAAGGTGGTAAGTTTTCTACCTTTCCTTGGCTTTAGCTTGACATTTGTAGGATACCCACGTATTTAATCGGATACAGTATAGTTTTTGCAATATAGTTTTTTACACTTCTAGTTTTAAACTGCAATACAATCTTTCATATACCTACGTATGCTGATTTCAACTTGGAATTCCTTTGCATACTATACAAGCTTGTTCAAAAAGCACAGTAGTTAATCAAAAATCAGAGTTAGTTTCACTTTCCACGAAGGGAAAAAGGAAAAACCGTCACCGGTTCAAAGTACCTGGTGTACCTGCAATTTGAAACTGCTTGCTTCTTTCTAAAACATTTAGCTCGCAGAACGTATCACGACTATCACGGTTGTAAAATCACAACAGATAAATATCTCAGTATACGATTAAAAAGATATTTTGATTCAACATCTCTTCCCTTCGGACGTAAGTACATTTCTTACCTACACACAGCTTTGCCTTGCAATACAGCAAATAAAACAATAAATTGCCATAATTATATAGTAGGTAAGTATAAACATTGGTAGGTACTTTGAAATTCACCTAATTATAGAAATGAAAATTAGATTTAACTACAAATTATAGTTTTTCGTACCATTCTAGTATCCAATCCTAGCAGTGCAGTAGTACATACTTACTGCTGTAGCTCTATTAGTCTATTTATGTGTCCTTTTCTACAGCAGGTAAGAAAAGAATCAATACAGCTATGTACCTAATCAAAAATAGCACAACTGTCATTTTGTGGAAAATCTGGATAACACGCCATGTAATATTGTTCTACTGCAACTTTAGTATTTACCTAGTGGTATCTAACAACCTTTCATGTTTACAACTCACCGATAAAATCGTACAGCATTGAATTCTACCATGAAATAAGCCTGGCCTACGGTCTAGATTTTCAAAATATACAAGGGACCTACCCACTGTAGCTACCTACCTAAGTACATATCCTACAAAGGTGATAATACCAACACCAACACCAACTACTACAGTACTACCGTCAACAGATTGCTATTGATTATTGACAAGCTGAGATTTAATTTTAACTCAAACTTTTCTATAACCTCGTTCCAGATTTTACCTAACGACCCTGACAAAGTTCAAACAGCAAATCAGTAGCCATCAGCACTAACTTACGACGTAATATCAGTGTGCCGTAAACAGCAATAAAAACAAATGGTAATGCTATAGCCATTAAAATCGACGAAAGACGTAACTAGTTCAGCGTCAGTTCGAAATATCAAACTTTAATTAAATACCTTTTCGCAACGACCTTCAATCACTGACTACACTACAGAAAAATAAGTCGAAATAAGACGTAAGGAAACTTCACAGTTATAATCACATACATATATGTACCTATATATCATTTGAATGAGATTTAAACTTGTCCTATCTGGAGAAACTTACTGCCCATCAAAGATCGGTAATATTACAAGAATATTATATGCATCAAAGAAGTACAGCCTACAGCCGTATTAGGTAACTGTAAAGGACAAGAAAACTTTTGTTCCGTTCAAGGCATCAGTATGTACGTATGTACACAGATATTTTCTGTATAATTGCATTAATATAAATGTCCCAAGATTAAGATTACAGTGAAGATATAATTATAGCAATTATATGCACTTATTCCTAGATGCAAAACTTAACCTTTGGATATGTGATGAGGTAAGATTAAAACTGATTAAACTCTCAACGACTCAACGCTAGTTAGGTGAGTGAGTGTTTACAGATTCATTGTGAATGTTGAGAAAAACTAGTTCATTGAACACGTACTGACATTTACAGATTACCTATCTAGGTACAGGTAACCTACGAATGTTTGTCACTGCAGTTCAATTTGAATTTGAAATCTTATGCAGAAATTTATTCAAAAGGGACCGTAAATTGCACACAGTGATATCTACGTGACATTGCCCATGTCAATTCAGACCTTAGGTACCATTTTACCAAGCCATGTAAGATCAATGAGCGCTAGAGTACACACACTGAACTGTCATGAATACCTACACCACGTCATTACATTCAGGAATACGATCGCGATTAAACGACTTGACACTGCTGTGAGAATACCTAATGCACTAATTTGAATTTTTAATTGTAAACAAAAAGTACAACTACGACAGGATATATGAATGATGAGATGAGATACGATACGACAGCCTGACAATGACAGTACAGATATCACCACACAATATCACACTGTAGTATCACTCGAAAGTTCAGTGAATGTGTGCTTGTTGTCTATTGTGGAGGGCACGCAGTGATCTCATACAGAATTGCATGAAAGGCGTCAAACTGTCTCGGGTTTCTACCGCTAATCAGCCGCCAGCAGCGTGCAATAAATTAGTAATTAGAATCAGAAGCGTCATGAGTGAAGATTAGGAGGAATTCTTTTATTTTCATTTAAAAACACGCTCCTGCATGTCAACTGAATCTTTCCATCCATTTTAAAGTCAAAAAACGTATCAAAGATCTCAAGTCCGTGCTTTGTATCTCATCTCGAGATGTAACTGTACATCATATCTGCATCAAAATCGTCAAATTGTCAACACATTACACTCTTTAACTGCTCAGTTGAAAAACATTATGCTAAACATTTTTAATTTATAGCAAACAAAAACAGAGTAATAACAAGGCAGAGTATAATAGGGCAATGAACGACGAGTTTGACTTGTTTACTACTACAGACTACACATTTTTGTCCTGAAAAGAAGCTATTTGGCCAACAAAATCCAGCCCATGATCACAGACAGAATTAAAATATTACTGCACATAACAAATTTACCAGCCCTGCTGCCACTGCCCTATAAAATGCAATGAGACAGAAATTTTTAGGTCCTGTGCAATTTTTAATGAACTATTAATTTATTTATTGAGGGCACCATGCAAAATGCGTGTGCTGTCTACCGTCTACTGTCCGCCTGTGGATCGACACTAATCGACAGCCAAGTCTCAAGACAGACCACAAGAGCCAAAGGTCCCTGTGACTGACTTTCTGTCATCCAAAAATGTGAACAATTCAGACTGACAACCAAGGACACACATCTAAGGATGGTCTCGTTCTGTCTCTGTTTGCTCAACAGATACACAAGCATGGGCCTGTTTCGGTTTAATCGATAATTCATTTGAAAGTTCATGTGATCTGCAACATGACCGTATGATGTGTCGTTCCTTTCCGTGGCTCAAGTCTGTAAACTGGATCTGGACTGCACGGACACGGGCATTATACTCCGTGCATGCAATGCATGGCAAAGATGTCCCTGTCAATGGTAGTCCATAGAGAAAAAAATGGAAAGGAACAGCAGTGAAGATAATATTTCAAAGTAAAGTTGACGTCCACACAACCGATAGACAGACAGACCGACAGTCAGACAAGCCAACTGCAAACTTTGGTAAACTATACTTTATAGTAGTAATGATACATAGAAATATAGAGCATTTGCAGAATGTACAGTGGGTATGTACCTATTTTGGTAGGCCTGCCTTCAATTGCTTAGATCTTACAAACATTAGATGCCATGCGATACAATTGTACGTATTTGATATAGGTACAGTCAATGCAGTCTTCGTCTTGGGTCGTCAGACGAGAACACTGACAGACGATGAGAGCAGAAGAGACGAAAGAGAAAATCAATTTTACTGCAGACCCACTCGTCAATAATTGTGGATGGACGCGTTGATGTTGATACTTGATGCTGATCTCGATTGTCGATTGCCTAGCCCGACGCTATTTCCTTTTCCTTCCCTGTCACTATGTATGTACGACACTATTATTTTTTCCTTCCGGCTTCAATGACATTAATAAAAAAAACTGACTTATAGGTAATCTGTAGATGCATAATGTGGCATCCAATGTAAAACTGCGCCAGCTTCAAGTATCTACACACGTTTTTGTACAATAATTATAACTTGGATACACACACTTTTATTGTACTATTGTATCTAATTATCTAAACGATGAGCAATAAAATCTTTCAATCACGGAAATTAACAAACTTAATTATCTGCAAGTGTGAAATCAATACACTGAGACTTTTGATAACCCAAAGACTTCTCTCACGCTATTGCAAAGGGAACATGCTATTGTATCTGTATGCAATCTACCTACCTACGTTAAATACAGACTACAGGCCTATTTGCCTATAAGTATATAAGGATAGTTTAATTGTACTTGATACATTTTTTCATTCAAACTGTTTTAAGAGTAAACAGCCTTTATCTTGCTTGGCTTCCCCGTATTTTTACGTCCGAAATGGTGAACATTACTCAGACGACGCATGCAAGACGATGCATTATATGCCTAATCTTCGGAAAAGTCTTTGCTGTTAAATTATATAAAAAAACAGCATTGGATTGGACACGGATACGGGAAATAATCAACTATATATGACTCCCATAATAATAGTAATAAATTGCTTCCCAGGTATAAAAACTCAGAATCACCTAGTCTTTCGAGCAACTTTGTAATATCAATCACAATTACCTAAAAGTCCTCCGCCTCTGCCCTGCTTATAATTAATCTAGAATAGATGACGAAGGCAAGACTCTTAGCCAGCACCAGATCCCATATAAATGATACAATACATACCAAGTCTACGGAGAACTGAGCAAGGTAACATTTTCGTTCCTTTCCTACTTCCGTCCCCCTTCACTTCCTGCTCCACGGCAACACAAGACATGACAAGATCAGACAATACATTCACACTCTTTCCACCACTATGAATCTTCCCATTGGAATCAATTTTGGCTGGGTGAAAAGTCTGTGTAGAGATCACACTAATTGTGAGCACCTAGCACTACACTGAGCTCATGCTAATATCTATAGATGTATGTATGTAAGCACAACCATATATGTACAATGCGATGCATACATGATGTACAGATAGCAGATACAGATACTACAATGTATAATTTTTTATTAGCTGCTACACCATGTGATGTTTATGGGATTTTTTCAAGGTGGACTTCCAATTCCTTTCCTTTTATCTGTCTGTGTGTGCAGCACCTCTGTCTATACCTATAAATTACAAGTTTATGTTCATATCGACGTAGGTAGGTAGGCAAATTGTAATTTCATTGCTTATTGCTTGAACTTAAGCTGATAGTATATGTATCCCTAGTGCGCGTATGAATGTAGGCAGGTACATACAAGGATGAATAAATAATAATAAATTAATACTAGTTCTGACTGTGCTGTAGCGTGCACAAGGTTTTTTGCTTGGGACGTTGCCGATAAGGAAAAGGAAGAAATAAGGATTAAATCTACCACATATACATACATAGATGGACCCCTATCCCAACTGCTATTTGCTATCAATTTAATATCTTTTACAAAAATTAGATTTCCTAATTATATATCCTTCCTTAAATTATCTATTACCAAAATGAATGAAATACCATCAACCACATCCTCGAACCCATGCTTGCTTTACTTTTATTACTATTTACTATGTATCTACATATCTTCGCGTTACATGGTTACGACCCATGTAGCATTTGTATCAAACATATTAATTTAACTACTACCTAGGTATATAGATTTCCTACATTCCTATAATCATGGGAATATATATATATATATATATATCACCACGATAGACCAGTGGCGTAGGACCTATACTCATTTTTTTAATTGAAGCAGTCTGATTACCTACACTACTATGCATTGCGGACTGTACTGGAATTACTGGATACATCAGCTTGAATACAACCCGTCAGTCAAAAGACAAAACAAACGTAAAGTAAATTAACCCTTCGTAAGGTTGACTTTGACACTGAAATGCTGACAATAATTATTCTGGTAATTTTAATGTGGTAGGTAGAAAAATAAGTAGATTTACGGGAAGGAAATCGCACTCCTTGCATTGGTAAAACGTGCTTAAGCTCAAAATTAAAAATACGTCCTCGAACAGTAGGTAAAATTTCGAAACAATTTTTATAATCTAGTTGATTGGCTAATAGCTGCAATGTAATTTTTATTATCCATTGAATTACTAACTATCCTATGCATGTACAGATACAACGCAATGTAGACTGGTACGTGTGCCTTTGAACTTTGCACCTTATGTTTGTTTATTTGTGCTTAATTGTTCTCTTTTGACGGTCTTAGCCTTACAGTAATTGCGTCAGCTAAGTAATAATGCCATGAATCATGATTGATTGTACTCCATACAAAAACGAAAATAAAATAACTAGAACTGATTGAATGAATCAAAGGAACCTACCTAAACCCACAAAAGTGAAACCACTAACTTACTAGCAGCTGCTAGAATGTATAGTACGCATTTTAATTCATTGATGATACTGCCGTCTGACTCAGCTAATGGCTTCCTTTTAACAAGAACAACAACAACAACGACCACGACAGGCTTGACGCAATTCCTGGTCAGATTTCTTTACTATAGCTAGAATCAAAATTAGAATGAGAGCACAGCAAAAGTTGGTAGGTATTTTATGTGTTTATTTAGTCCAGTCATACTTACGTCTAAGCTAATGGAATTTAATGGAACTTGTTTTCAATGAGAACAACATACATACCTACCTACATACATACGTACCTACCTACATACCTTTAGGTAAGTACATTATTTGCTTTAATACTCCTTGTTGACACTCCCTGTGCACTGTTTACTCTCACTGATTAGAAAACAATCAGTATAAAAAAACGTGAACCCAATCTATAATGGTATCTACCATGTAAACGTCCTACATTTATTTACAATAATAACGAAAAGCACGTGAAATAAACAGACTGTAAAACACTAATAATTTGGCCGCCACGAATATTGTGAAGGACGTGGACGTTAATTTGCCCTACTGAGCAATCACAATAACAATACCGCGAATTACCGATTATTCACCAAAGCTACACTACAGATTTCGAGATTTAACGTTATATTCTTATCGGCAATGGTATATTTGAAAAGACGTTTTTTTCTACAGAAACTGTTGCTCGTTGAGCCAACATTCGTAAAAATCGATGTTTAAAGAGTATTTTTGATTTATTTACTGAGGGCTGTATTACAAGATGCCTAGATAGGTAAAACCTTGGGCATCAGCACAGTCAAGGATTACATGTACCGTGTTTTGGGTAAAACAAAACTATAACGATGTTGAACTGACTAACTGTAGTTTTAAAAATTCCAATAAGCATCTACGAATGCAAGACAATAGATTCCCAAAATCACTTCTAAGCTTGGCGCATTATAGACATGATACATTATAGAAGTAAATGGAAACCATAATATTATGATTATCCCGAATTAGCACTACACTGCTTCGCTGGCACTCTGCCTTCACTACTGCTACAGATATTGGCACTGGTACAGTTCTACCGGTGTGGTGCTACCAATGCAATGTTAACATGACACCATCTGCATACGTCTCATATCCTTTATCATATTACTTAAATGTAAAGACCCCATGGGTTTCTCTTCCAACCCTTGTGATTCGTGATTATTTCGAGAGAAGACGCAAGCAAACTCTTGAACTTTCTTCCTAATTCTGACTCGAACAAAAAAGGGCGACAGAGACAAAGACAGCTTTGACTTTAACGAGATCACGAGCCTTAACCGTAAACTGAGCGTCAAGGGAAAGCAGAAACGAGTAACAACGACAGCTCTTAGTGTATAAATTATTCAGTGGCCAGCAGTGTCAAGACCGTTTTACTGAAAGTGGGAAATAAACACTTATTTTCACTCCGAACCAAAAGTCGACAAGTCCCCCTTCCTACCTACGTACTTACAGTTTTGTTAAATGAAATTTTCGTTTGTCATCGAAAGTGGTACAAAAAACAATTAAATGGAGCAGTAGATGTGACAGGTCAAGTACATAAATCCATTACCTCATTTCCATATATTCCACAGTTTCCCTGTGAGCCGCTCTGCTCATGCTCATTGATTTTCCGAATAAAATGTTTTTGATAGCTTGAATGTCGGTCACAGAAAAAGTTATTTTTAGTATTTCTACAATTTGAGTTATTTAATTTTGACTCGGATTTGTCACTGTCACATTCATGGCTCCCTTGAGCCTTGTACTCGGAACGGTGGGCTAGTCGAAATTTGACGGAAATTAAAACTATGAGAATGTAAACAAACACAAGGGCACTGATCAGCCCGATTGAAATGTGAAGAACGTTGAGGTACAGATCCGCAAAGGGAAACACTAAACTGGTGATCCATGATGTGAAGGAGGAGGGAGACGGGATGTCGGAGAATTTTGTCAAACTTTTACGCCCAAATAAATCCCCCTTGAACGTGGCACCCTTTCTACCTACACGAACCATCACCACACCATGTAAAAGGCTCACAAATTGTATATATATAGTAAAAGGTTGGTCTGCACTCTGCAATTACACCTTGCAATTGGACAAGTTATACCCGAAACAGACTCTCAGTATCTGTACCCAGCTTAACAGGCAGGTAAGCACCGTCTTTGAAAACCCGGAACCGGCACCAACAACACCACCTTTAATTATGATTGCGCAAAAATAATGGCGCAAAATGGTAAAATCTACTGAACGACTAACCACAAGACTTAAACCATTATTCTAAAATCAAAATTCCCTGTAATTCCATTTCAAATTCAAACTAGGAGATTGAAATGGAAGTGAAATTATTCTCGTCTGTCTGACTTTTGAATGAAGCATGTATATAACATACCCAGCAGCCTAGTTGAGCCAGTCTACAGCATCACATATATATACAAAATATATCATCATATCGTACTACTGAACTACTCTCAGCAGGACTGGGACTTGTGACTCACTCGAGAACTGAGATACTGAAACTACTCAAGTTAACCTCCCGTTCTTCTATACTGTAGAAAAAGTAGACTGTATGGATGCTTTTAACAAGCAGTATACTACGGGCATTATAACTTGGCCTCCCTGGCTCTGGCTCCTACACACAATGAATTCCAATTCCAAGCCAGAATACGGAGTACAGACTCGAGATCATAGATATCTTAAGACCGAAGTGAACTCTGGGAGCCCGAAATAGTTTTTTGACCCAAAAATAGGCGCCTATGCATGTCCCACACTACTCCACTCCACACTACAGCATAACTACTAGGTACTTACAGCTTACAACTACCGCAACCGACTTTAAGATTTCAGTTACTACTGCTCAGACTAGAGTTTCTATCTGTAACGACTTAGCCTTTTTTTTGCTATCAGTACTGAGTAGTTTTACTTATTTTTATATGTAGGCAACTATTACTACAGTTCTAGCTCCTTGCTCTAGATCGAAATCGTAATAATCTTAAATGTTTCTACAATGCTACAATTACACTTTCCAATGCTCTACCCTCCATACAAACTTATTAGCTATGTATGAGTCTCAGTCTCATTTGTTCAACATTGGCCGTTTGCATTTACATGGAAGGGATTGCTAGCATGCTTCCTGCAACTTTTACACTTTTACTTTACGCTACTGCTCCTATTAGAGTCAGAGGACAGGCATATGCACGCCATGTGTAAATACTTAAAAATACGTACCGTTAATACGAAAAAGAGCTACGAACTTTTGTACAATGTTTTGATTTTGATTTCGAACATTCAGTTCATACTGTTGACCTAATCCTTAAATTAGGTAACATTTCAAAAAAAACTACTGCTTTACATTGGAGTTCCTATAAAGCACAAATTATTGACGACCTAATGAATTCTTTAAATCAGTTTTTTCACGAAGCCCACAGAACTATGGTACTACAATGCGCAATGGTATTGGTATTCTGGTACTGGTACTGGAGAGTTAGCGAGCGTACAAAGTGCTACCTTCTGTATTTGCTGTGCTACATTGTATCTCTGGACCACTGAAATGTTTGTATGAAATGAAATGTTAGGACACTTACATTATCGGATGAGTCACTCGTGTTGTTCGCATAAGCTGGACTTCTCGTGGCTACACGAGGATGATCTCGCTCACGCTCCGTAGATGAACTTTCACGATCCGTGGACTTAACTCCCGGTGAATGGGATGCATATTTACTTGAGTGAGGTCCAGTCATTATCATTTCATCCGCCCTTGTAGCATTTTCGGTCTTAATTTGCTGTGTGTGTCACGAGGAGGGCGCAAAAGAAGGTAGAATTTTAATAATTTGAGCTGTTGTTACTACTGTGGCTGTTCTAGACACTAATGCCAGTGTGCTAAGTCCCCTTCGTTATTAGAGCTAATGACAAGGGCTTGCCCAAGTAGGCAAGCCTTGGCAGAGAACACAGTCCTAAAAAAATTCGTTTTAAGTTTGCAAATACAGTTCAATTAAAATTTCACAATTACGTTTAAAAAACGTAAAACCTGTTTTTAGGTTTTTAGAACTAAGAGATTCACAATTACGCATAACGCATTTGTCAAATTAAAAATTTGAATACCTAATGGAAATACCTAACAAAATAAATATCCAGAAACTTCGTATCACATAAAATAAAACCTAAATGGTGTGAATCTCTGAAATACGAAACAAAAATGTATGTACCAATAATTACATTAACTATTATTTTTGAAAGTAAGACACTAAATAAATCTTTTTGAAGGCACAGAAGGTATAAAATACTAGACAAATTTCTCGTTGTAACATCACTAATGAGATTTAAAAACGCTTAGTAGCTATTCTAACATACTGTGAAAAATTATTTTTGAAAAGTCTACCTATCTGCGTTAAGCATTTTGTCCTCTTATTACTGTCACAATACAAAACGTTTCCTAAATACGTTGAGGGATCCCGGTAAAACAGGGCTGCCAGACGTGAACTGGTCCCTCAGTCGCGCCCCTTTGATTTCCAAAGAAAAACAAAGTTTCAAAACCAACCCATTTTAACACTGTTGAAACGTCCGTTACCCCGCTGGTGGTAGTTGTAATAAATCAGCTTATTGATACCTGATCTTATTTTTATTTCCTTCCCATAATACTACCACAGCTTTCTATCAATCTTTAAGAACAAACTTTAGACCATTAATATACTTGGCCCGCAATCACTGACTCCGTTTCCCTAATGTTCTCCAGTTTTTTGTGATAGTAGCAATATTTGACTATTTTGAACTTTATTTTTGCATTTCACTTCTTTTAATTTAAAAAACTTAAGACGATTTTGGAACTGTAGGAGCGTGACCGGCCTAACTTGGCCTCTTGGCCTGACACATTTTCCCTATTAACAAAGGAGATTCGGCACTACTGTAGCACAAATATCTTCAACAGCAACCGTAGCAACCACAGCAAACTCTCTAAGGCACAGCTTTTACCAAATAGCACCATTCCACTCACTACGGAAAGTCCACGGAAAGTAACAATCCATCTACGGTGCATGAAAGGAAACTTTATATACTTTTAAGTTTTTATGAAATAAATGCGAATGGGAATGTAAACAGGGAACTCCTTTCACTGCCCGCTTTTCACGATGCATTTGCGTAGAATTATGGAACATGTACTGGTACTGGAGGCCAAGTACCTAAGTGAATGTAAGGTATGCCAGGTAACTGATGGTCCGCACGATAATTAAGCATTTACATCGTAAACGGAAGTAACGTATGCGAAATCTACACTGCGAGATTTCCCTACTATTTCGTGTACCAATTGTATGCATAAACCATATACGATTATACGATACGAACTTAATTATATTTGTGCAAACGCATTAAGCAAATCGCAAAGCAAAACTGTTGAAAATATATATGCATTTTGAAAAGAAGCAGTGGGCGGGGGGGGGGGGCGGGGTGAACAATCCAAATCGACATCATATAAAGGAGTTACTACTTCAACTGGGAGCTCATAACATTGTACATCTACGATAGTTTAGTATTAGTTGAGGAGTACTCTACAGGGAAAATAGATGATAAAGATACTGGTGGTCTTTCACAACTAAGTAGGTACTGTGGTTTCAAAGATAACATTTCATGAAGGTGGTAAACCAAATATAAAAAAAAACAGAGTAAAAACGCTTAAAAACCAATAAATCATAGCATAAGGTATCAGAACATAAGAAGGGGTTTGAAATTTTTGTGTGTAACTGAAAGAAATATAAAGTACACGTAAATGTGACAGAAAAAAGAAAATCAAAATAACGACTAGGGTCCAGTTCAATCAATTTCAATTGACTATGAAGTGGCATGACAATACATAAGTAAAAAAGACGGCTAGACTCACTACGTACGTGACACACTGACAAGAGAACAACATCATGGCACAAGCGTGTGGTTTCATTATTTTAACGGTAGATGATAAAGTAGGTGAATGGCATGGCATGGCATGGCTGTTTGCAATTAATAATATTTTGCTTGTGTGTTATACGATGGGGAGGGGTTTCCGGAGTGGTTCGGAAATAATTCAAAAAAGTGATGAATTTTGACAGATTGACAACATGAGACAGTAATTCCAAATTTGATGATGACTCAAACTTAAAAGATTTATGTATTTTTTGTGTTTTGTGCCGCAATTCCTATTTTTTTGTGGGTTTTTTAGTGTTTTTGTTTTGTGTTTGAATTTAAATCTTTGGGTCTGTAAATTTTCATGTTTTTTTTGGTAAGTCAAGTTTTGAGACACTTACATTATCGGACGAGTCGCTCGTGTTGTTTGTGTATGTCGCCGGACTTCTCGCTGTCCCACGGGGATGATCTCTCTCCACAGATGAACTGTCACGCTCCGTGGCTTTGGTGGCAGAAGTGTTGGAAGCATATTTGCTTGAGTGAGGTCCAGTAATTGTAACTTCGGCCACCCTTGATGGATTGTCCGATTCACTATTTTTACGAGATGTTGACGAACTTGTGAGTTTGGGCAAAGGTGGTGGAGTTGGAGCTTTGGAGGTTGCCACTGCTGCTGCTGTTGAGGAGGCCACTGAGGGTAGCTCGGGAGCACAGGGTTCCGCTTCGTTAATAACGCTGATGCTATTTTGATTTGGAGAAACTTTTTTCGTCGGGTTAAGAGTGATGGTCACGGTTGTGGCGGCTGGGGAGGGGGATCGGGACTTGGTAGCAGATCTCCTTAATTCCAGCTGTTGCTCCTTCCCACTCCCTGATGAAGATCCAGCTGACGGCGTTAAGGTGTACTTGACATTTACTTTACTACTAGAACTACCTTGGTGACCATCACCATCACTCGAAATCTTAAAACGGCTGGAACCTACACTACTAGCACCGGTTTCGGGAGGAGAACTCTCTACGATTTTTGGAGGACTTATTTCTACATTACTAGCCGATAAATTATTTTTGTCTCGCGATGATGTGGCAGCCAGTGACGGAGATGATTGTTTACTGCTCTGATTGCTAAGACCACCGGCTGGACTCTCTTCACCGCTTAATTTCCGGGTTTTCACTTTGATGGTGGTGCTGACCGGGCTGGTCTCCTTCCCACTCCCATTTTCGGGGGAGTTCCGGCTGGAGAGAGTTATTGAGGACTTCCTACTACCACTGTCTCCAGTGGAAGTTGACTTGGCTAACTGCTGTCCTTGCGTTGGCCCGTCCGTGTCCTCAACTTTAAATTTATGGATGATTATCTTGGACTTGGTCTGGACTTTGGGGGTACTGAGAGTGTTGGGCTTCAGCAAGGACTTCTTGACTCCGATTTCGGGCTTCTTGGGAAGGGTTACGGTCACTGTATCACCGCCACTGCCGACGGAAGATGATGCGGTGGTACTTTTCAAAGTGGAGGACTTCTTAGTCTCAAGAACATTTGCATTGGAGTCGGACTCCCGGGGATTAGAGGGAGAAGGTGAGATTTTAGACTTACTACTAGCAGATTTGGATAGAGTCTGTTGAGGAGAATAGGACTCATCTGAATTATTATTATTAGAGGTGATAAAGGTTTTATCTTTTTTGGTAAACTTGTCGGAAATAAGAACAACACTTGCACTATCATCACTCTGGTTAATATTATTATCATTATTATGCTCGTCCATGAGTGGACTAATTGGATTTCCATTCGTATCCTTGTCGAGCTCATGAAAGTCACGACCTCGACCCCGGCCAAGACCACCCTCATCACCACCACCACCACCACCACCACTTACATGTACGACTGAGCCGTCTCCGGCTGCATGAGAGCCAGCTTCGTTTTTTGTTTTGTCATTGCCATTCATATTTAACAAGCTAATAACGACTGGACCACCGGGCGTACTTTCAGTACTATTGTTATGAATGGACTGAGAAGCTCTACTCTCATTAGCGGATGAATTAGGAGCAGTAGCAGAAGAAGAAGAACAAGAAGAAGAGCAAGTGTCATGATCGTCATTATTCTGATTATTCTCTACGTCTCTAACCATACTATCAAACTCCTCATCACCACCTTCATTAGTTTTCCCTTTGTTTTTTATTTTGGACACAAGAGCAACAACACTATTAGTGGGAGTAGCGGAAGAGAGCGGCTCAGAACCGGAAGAAACAACAGAGGATTTTGTTACCTCAGTTTCGAGACGGGACGACAGGCCGTTGGAGGCTCGAGAGGCCCGGATCCTCTCCAGGGCTGAGGTGGGGGCGGAGCCGGAGCCGGAGCCAGAACCGGACCCCACTCCAGAAGTAACGCCACCCGTGCCAGTGCCAGCACCGTTCCCACTCCCAGAGCGACTCCGCATGATCTCCGACTTCATCTCCACCCGCTCCCGACTGCCCAGCGTCAAAGGGGACGTGCTCAGTCCAAGGTCACGACTGCTGCTTCGCTCCCTCGCATAAGTTAATCCATAGGTTGATGACTTGGTCGAGTCTCTATCACGACCCCGCGTCAAGTACTTGTAACCCGAAGAACTGACACTGTCCTTATCTCGATCCCCACTCAACTCTAGGGATCTCAAGCGCTCCGTGATACTTGGAGTGCTAGTTCCTGAGCCGTCCAAATTCCGTCGAAGACTTGTCGTGGTGCTGGACGTGGAGGAGCCACGGACGGGGGAGACGGAGGATCGAGCGTAGCTGGAGCCAAGAGCATACGAAGAAGCTGAGCGGGTAGTGACAGAGCCAGTGGAGGAGCCGTTGAGATAGCGACTTCCGCTGGTGGAGGAGGTGTTCAATTCCGAGATTTTCCGTTCATATAAAGGTGGACGAGGCGGGAGGGTTGAGCTGTACTTGGACGTGTAGGTGGACAAATAGGAAGGACGTCCAGCCCGACTGGATGAGAAAGAGTAAGTTTCGTCACGCACGTTCCCAATTCTTCTAGAGTAAGTGTCGGGTACGGGCATGGTGACAGGAAATCAGGGGTTATTCTCTACTAGTAGTGACAAAATAATAAAAAGAAATTATAAAATTATAGTAAACCAAAACAAAATCTAAATGTCGCTTTTTCTGCGTAGTTTTCTTCATTAAAATGGCAATGATAAATAATTTAAAAATTTTCAATTCACCTTGAAAAAATATTGAAACAAAATTTCAACCAACAAAACTGTTGACTGTGACTTGTGTGAAAATTATCGTATAAAGTTTAGTTGCGGAAATTTAGAATGTCCCTCCGAATTTTTCCTTTTGACTTCTTCATTAACAGTTTTTCATTTTTTTTTTAAATTTCTGGTCCGTTGGGTGATCTTTCCGTCGTTGGCGAGATGATAATATTTTGAATGGAAACAATGGAGTTATGGTTGGTTTCGAGCTTGGTGCGGTGCGAAGAACACGACACAAAATATTTTCGTCATTAATACTTGAACAATGATAAAAGGTAGCAGGTTAGGAACTGAAAAAGTCAAAAATTAAATTGCCAAGTTTATGAAACAGTCACAGTTAATCGAAATCATGAGCTCGAATCCACTTTTTTCAGATAATTTACTAATGCCTACTGAATGTTCAAAAGCTAGATTTACATTTTTTCAATAGTAAAATTTTCCGCTGTAGCTAAAAATAAAGCGTCAGGCTCAAACGTTTCAGCACTGCGCTTTTTTAACTGAATAAGACTACATGTGGGCAGGCTATCTGCCGTTTAGTAATTCGAGCTTACGATTTCGGGAAAATGGCATTCGAGGTTTTGATTTTTTGAGTTCCTTACCGGCAATCGATTAAAATAGATGATCTCGTCGTCGTCACTTTTCTTTATTTCACAGATGAGCTAGCTGACTTGACTGGCTACCGAAATCTGTAAAGGAAATAGAAAAAAAAACATCTATATTAAGACGTGATTTCTTAAAAGGCAGAAACATACATACCTACACTGAAACCTTGTCCCTCTGGAATTCCTAACTTGGAAAAAATCCTATTGGCTTCAATGTGCACCGAAGATCGAATGGAAAGCCAAAATCTTCATTTGATGAGCTAGGTGTGTAGAGGCCTATAGACTATAGAAGGGTATTTACGTCTATCTTCGGTCTTACTACCGAGAAATGGGTAGGTACAATAATGCATTACAACTGAAATATATAACTGCTTCTACGTAAGTTCCAGTACACTTTATAGTAAAGTCCCCGCTTTTTCATTTTTGTTTCGCCTTTTTCATGAACTAGGGGACTAGGGGCCTTTCAATTGTTACATCCAATAATAATTTGCTGGAGAGGAATATCGCTTGTTTTCTATGGTGGCTTTCAATTTAAAAATGTGCCTTTTTTGAAAACTTGCGATTACGAGTCGACATATTAATTGGCCTATTTTGCTCATATGTATCACTTGAACTCAGTAGTCAAATCGGACATACATAATATTTGCAAGGACCCTTTAGAGCGAGCTACCCTCTAATCGTAAGTCTACAAGAATCAGTACAATACAAGTTCAATTTTTTGGCTGCCTAACAAGACTAAAATGATGGTCTAATTTTAAACACATTTCGGCATATAGTGTACGTACACATATACAACTACAACAAGAGCCTTTCCCATTGCCGTTACTTTGTATTTTTGTAAGGGTATCGTGCCATGGAAATGAAACCATGGCTAGAAAGTAAAGGAAAAAACTCAAGAGGAATGTATGATCCTCAGCTAGCTTTAAGCAATCTCATTATAGCAAAAATATGAAACGTAGAAAGAAGTGTTCTATTTGGACAAACCAAGGCTCATTTACCATAATTAATTTTGAAAATACAGTAAATGAGGGACATAAACTGACATTTAAATTACGATTACGATTACGATCTTGCAGAGTGCAGAGCAAACCAGATTACGTGACAGCTACACAAAATAAAAATAAACGGATTTAAAAAATCTATTGTTTTTTTATAGTAGTTTTAGTTTATTAAAAATAATGTTAGTTTTTTTTAAAATAGCCAAATCTTGTATCAAAGTACCAATATCTTCAACCTGCCGTACCACTACTAGCTCAAATTCGATGCTCCCGGTCCCGGTATACAAAATAAAAATAAATTAATGATCATGTAGAAAAATAAGTTTCAAAAATTCTTATAGCTCTAAGCTCTAACTGAACTGAACTCTAAACTGACATGACACTGACTTTGTTTGGAATCAGCTAACAGGCTTTCAACACGCGTTGCTATTTTGAGCTTTAACTTTGCAGTCTTGGTGCACAGTTAAATTTTAACAAAATAATGCAGTACTGCAGTATGATTAATTTTTAAAAAATCTTTTTTATAAACGCAGTCTGACAAACGATTACTTTCTGAATAAGAGACTAAAAATATTGGAAACAAATTAATATAAAAAACGTAACTTTCAATATAAACAATAAACAGTGTTAAACATTACACAAAGGACATGGCAACAAGTCCAGGGAAACGCATAAGTGTAAGTTAGACATTAAACATTTAATAATGCGACCTCTGACCTAACGTCATCGGTGCAACTAGGCAACGACGGTAATCGTAAAAACCGTGGATAATAAATGTCTCAGCACAATATTTATCCTTGGACGTACCCCTACAGATACATACTTTACAGATTCACGTGAATTCAAAAGTTTAACAATAATTTTATATTTCGACGTACAAGTTTTATTTGCTTAACAAAATCATACATTTCTATTTTACACTTCACTCGAAAAAATGTAGGTGCTTTGGTTACTATGTAAAACTATTTTCGTCACACTAGAAATCAAATCACACGAACAACACCCGGACTGGCATACCAAGACTGCTTCCGTATTTTCATTTTTTGTTCAACTTTTTTTCTACAAGTTTACACACTGTATCTGTCCTGTCTACCGTCTTTACAGTATCCGTATTTGCACTAAACCTTGTAAGCCGTAGGGAGATTCCCAAGAAAATAACTTTCTACTTCAAACGTTATTACATTTGTAGTGTACAACTGGAGAAATTTAAATATTCAATCCCATTTCGACTCAAGTTCAGCCCCAAGAATACCATTTACATTCTAAATCGACGAATCGACAAAGTGAATAAATTGAAAACCACCACATACACACTGCCACTGCACTGCAATCCTAGTGGGCCGAATACTCGAATGATTTAAAAATTTCCAAGAACAATAAAAAGAAAAGAAAGAAAGAAAGATAAAAACAAGTTCTAAGCAAAGAACAAAGTCAAAAGTTCAAATTGAAAATCAAAAGCCCAGTAATAGTACAGCTAATAGATACTAAAATAAAATATAGGCAGAAAAAAGAGACGGAAGAAGAAGACCAGCGGAACGTACAATGTTGAAAGTGTAAACTGTACGAAAACAATTACAAACAGAAAGGGAGCCTCAAGAGTCAACGCTTCCACAGACGATTATTTACATATAATAATATATAATTACCTATAGCTGGGCCAACTCACATATTTGTATGCAATTCTACATAATATTATATGTGTACAGGCAGTCAATAAAAAAAATACCACAATGTACCTATATAACTACTATAGAGACAATAACGGTAACGGTTGTCACTCCCGGTTTAAATTGTTAACCTCTGCCTTTGGCACTCGCTCCGATTCTACTTCTCCTTCACTTTTTCCCTGACTACAGATCTAGAGAGATAATCCATGTAGAAAAGGAAAGCTGAACTACACTACTGTACTGAAATTGGCTGAACAAACTAAACCATACGTACTAAGAGCTACAACTATCAGTATTTTGCAATTTAGCACAGGGCTTCCGATTCGAGTTGGTACACACAAATACAGATAGGTAATCACATATTATATATTTATAACCAAAAAGCTACGAAACCACGAAGGATTGATATGGATATATAATAATTATTTTCTTACACACTTACACTTTATTTCTGTTTACCTATAATGAGAGAGAATGAGACGTTGGATAGATCTTGTTATTTCGTATGCCTAGGTATATACATAGGTATATATATATACATACAAGATGCGAATCTACAGGAGCGGAAAATAATGTATGAGAATATAATGAATATATCTCGACTATTATTTAAGAATGAGTCACCTCACAGTGCGATTGCCATGAATACCATGCCATTGGCAATTCACACACACACACACTGGCACTCACTACATTACTACAGAACCGTACCGTGGCCGTAGCAGTGGAGTACAGACAGACGGCTTGTTCTTGCGAGAAGTAGTAAAAGTAAATTCTAAGTTCTCCGTAGAATTTAGCGAAGCAAATGGGAAGAGTTGGAATCCGAACTCGGGAACAAGCACAAGCTAGGAGAGGCAAAGGCCAAAGCAAGAAAAAACCGTAGACGAAGTGCAGTATGTAAGTAAGCACGTATAGGGAAAGTAAAAGTATAATTTCAAGCCTTGCTTTCTAAGGGGCCATCACATATTACGTTGTCGGGTAATTTGTTGGAAACGAAACAACTTTTCAAATAAATATACGGCTACTGTTTTGACCTTTGACATTACACTATTACATCTGCAGAGACCCAGCTACTATAACAGGAAATACGGTAGGTGCATATACATATAGTGCAATTTAAATGGACTTTGGCCACTTTGCATCTAATAGTAAGCTATGAGTGCACTTGCTATTAGGCAGAAAGCGAAGGGATTTTGCGCCAAAATGTTTTTCCTTTTTCAAAAGCTTGAACGCACTGCTTTTGGACTTGTTTGAAAATGTGAAAGTGACATACAGCCCTTTCTGAGATCACAAAAGTAATGTTTGGCCTCTTTCAAAACAGTAAATATCCTCTTAGCTCGTTTTATAAAACGTGTAAATATAATTGTTTATTTAAATATTATCTTTGTGTTTTGAAGGGTCCATCTCAACCCAGGTGCAAATTCTGAGACGTAATATTTGCAAAACCTCTACTGATAAGACCTTACAGAGCATATGAGTATCAGTCGAGAGTGGAAGAGCGAGAGAGAGCCGAAAGAAATGTCGGTGTGGGAAAATGAGTCCTGCGCGTCGTGATCGTCTCCGAAAATATATTTCTCCATCATTTCTACGATGCCCGTCTTCCTGCACACACACACACACATTCACTAGCAGAGAAAGAGCGAGAGAGAGAGAGAGAGAGAAACACACACCTAAACCCCTTCCTCATTTCAGACACGTAAGTACATGGACGTACATAAGGTAGGTATTTGGGCACATAGGATCTACAGCATACTCCGAAGTCTCACTAGTTAGAGTCTAGAGAGTTTTACTTTACAGTTGAAGCCCATTGCAATTTCCGTGTAGCTAAAGCTGACTTTAGGGTTATAGCCATTCTGCTCTGGCTCTGTCGACTGTCGATGTGGCCCAGTATAGAATTTCATTTTACGTGTCTTACATTATTCATTACTATATTACATAATAAAATGCACAGGCGGAAAAACCCCTACGCTTTCAATTTAAATATGCACATGCCATAAATATATACATAGGCTATACTCGAAAATGCAAAACTTGATATCTGACAAAGTAACTATCTACTAATTCCCATGATTATTAAATTGTAAAAGACTTTCGACACAGATTTTAAAATTTAGAAAACTTAAACATTATTCTTAGTTTTACTTCTGACTGTTTTAATAATGCATGGCTAGAATTTCATTTTACAAACGCACGAGTAAAAGCAGGGCAGGGCTAATACGTGTGTAGTATATCCAGAGAAACTTTAGCATTTGAATATTAAAAGACGGGTTCGTAATCTTAACCCATATACATGCTAAAAACCCGGGGGTTTCCTTCCGCCTTCTACCTTCAATTTACATACTGGCTACATACATTCATGGGTACATGACCGTGTGCACTTTTGTAAATTTATTGTACACAATTTTCTGCATGTACAATCGTGTCTCTGGTAATGGCTGGACGCTTTGGTGGGTACTTCCGTTTTATGTTATCCACACTTCACAGGAATGCATTAAAAAAATTCAAAATTATAATATTAGGTACAAATACACCAGGAGAGTTAGGGCTGTCTAAAGGTATGCAGTGCAAAACACTCTATCTACAATTTTTTAATTTCCTTGGTTCTTTGTAAGTGACTTAAGTTTTAAAAGCTACTCAGTATTACGACGGCTTTGTTCAGATATCAAGAGGATACAAAACACTATTAAAAAACATGAGTTGTATTGTATCCCTCTAGATTCGCATTAATGCAAATTCAGTTATTCTAAAGCCGACAGCTTTGAGCTTTGTCATCGTGGTTGGTTACGCGACAGAGACAGAGGCAGAGACAGACGTCACTCATCTGCACACCTCATCTCAAATAGCTCAAATCCTATGAACAAATAACTGGAGTGCCGACGAACCTAGTTCATGAATATTAAGCGAAAGGAAAAAAATATCTACCATTCATGTTTAGTTTTTCAATTTATATTATTCTGTACTTTCAGAGATTTTATACTAACTTAGGTGCATCTAGAGCACACACATAAAATAATAGACAATATCTAGTGTTCGCAGTTCGCCTTGAGTTATAACCATCTATTATACCGAATGTTTAAGAGCAGATTCTATATAGGTAATACGGATCTATACATTACATTAGTCACTTTAGCCAGTGCAGTTGTCTTTCTCATTTCTAGTAATAACATGAGGAAGAAAAAAAGAGGCTGTCGCCGTATGCATCTTTTGGATTTGGGAGGATTCGAAATCGGATCTTTCTTTTCTCATCCTCATGGTGATGCGACGGGTAGTCTCCCAGTTACAGTCCCAGTCACCGTAGCTATACAATTGCATTACCAGGGAAGCTGTCAGGCCATGTCAGCGATGCAAAATAAGAAACATTGCATTAGTTTCTGGATCTATAGGGAATTACTACGTCTTTTAGACCAGGTTCTTCCCAAATATTACGTTGAACCATTTGGAGATGTGGATTGGGACACTGGGACGGGACAACCCTTTCAAAACGTCTACGTTAAAAAATAAACACTGCATTGAATTTGCAGCGCCGTTACAGTTTTGAAAAAAAATACCTAGGTACCTAAGTAATACAATGCGCTTTCACAAAATATAAAAAATTGTAAGCATTCGATTTTTGATTCATATTTCAAATAGTGAAATTTTAGAAACTTAAAGTTCCAAGACGCACAAAACATATTTACATTTTTTAAAGGTGTAAATATACCAACTCGTATATGCTTGTTTTTAAAGCTTCAAAAGTTCAAAGAAGAAAATAAATTGTATATTCAAGTCTCAAACAAGTTTGTGATTATGACGTCATAATTGGAAGGCTCCAGGGTACATACACATATATCTTTCTTGTCAGTGTCAGTGCACTGCGCTGCGCTTTCTATTACAGAAAATTCATTTTGCTTTACTTGTTTTCTTTGGTTTGTATCCTATCGTACACTCAGTTTCTGCATGGTCTGACTCTGGCTCTAAATCTAGTGTCTGGCAAGGATTCTTTTTAACCTACCACCTTACCTTCCTAGTTCCTAGAGTCAACATGATAACATCTTAGTAAGTAGACACATTTAAAACTGAGGATAGTAATGCTTAAGTTCTTTTCTTTATTTGCAGTTAGCAGCAGAGCATTATAGGGGCTTTTCAACTTAATCTTGTTTCATGATGGAAACCAAAACCAAACCAAACCAAATCCAATGCTCAAACCAAGACCAAATGAGTCGAGCAAATACGATTAGTCCATCATCACTAACACACCAGATTTATACATCCCTACTTACATACGTAATATGCACACACATACAAGCACTCTAGAACCAGCAAAATTATGCGGATCCATGATGGATGTTATGGATATGCACTATTTCGTTTTTAGAATTATTTGTATGTAACCTACGCTACGTAATTACATAATACTAACCTGTACCTACGTTCAGGTATTTAAATACCTATTTGTATTATTTTTACACAACAAGAGAATAATATTGTGAAGTAAAGTTCCGATCTTGTTTCATTACCTGGAAGTTGAAATTCGTGTAATTAATACACAAACAACACAACTGGCAAACAGTACAATAATATTTAACTTTTTTTCGAAAACTTTACAAATCTTGTATTTCCGCCACTTCAAAAGATTAATTCGCCATTTGACAGATTTAAAAACTTTTTCCTAATCTCAGCGTTTGCTTTGGCAACGACAGCAAAGGAGTATGTATGTACAAGTATTGTAGGTATACCTTGGAACCTACCTATGTACGTTCGTCGAACACTCTTCACCGTCAAGATCAAGATACGCAGTAATGCGCTGCACCTTCCTCTGTCATTTTTTCCCAATCACAAATTTAAACCGCATTTTGTGGGCTCAAAGCACTGATTGCCAAAAAACTGAAGATTGACAGAAAAGTAAAAAACGGAATGGGACTGCCAAATCGAGTCAAACCAAAAACCAACTTACGCGAAGCAAATAAACGAAAATCAGCCACCGTCACTGCACTGACTGTCATGCAAAAGTTTAATTTCCGATTAGCACAGGAAAAAAAGGGAACATGTCAAAAACTGAAGCTACCAATCTAAATACCTACCTATGTAGTTGGTACACTGAAAACTGAAACCGCAACCGTGGCGATGATTATAGAATCCAATTTCTTCTTCGTGCTAAAACGCACATGACAGCAGTCATGAGTGCAGCGTTATCGTTAGTGCTCACAATAAAAGTCAAGTCAAAGCTGCATACTTAATAGGTAAGTAGCTATGTACATACATACATAGTTGCAGATGCATGTAGCTAATAGCATTTTTATAGTATGTACCCGCAGATAGAACGCATATAGAAATTTTGTGCTAGTAATCGTAGTATAATTCGACATGATTGGGAAATCACTGTTACAATCATGGAAAGTGAAGGTAAAAGTTGTAAAACAAGCCACACTGTGTGTGTGCCTGAATGTATGAATACTGGATAAAATGAAATGGCATAATGTAACATCGCATGACGGACATGGACGGAATCCAGCAGGCATCAGACATGCTAATGATATACGATACAGATATATATATATCAACTACACGGGTATAGGTATGTATATACCTTGTACAACTGATCCTGAAGTAAAATGGATTTCGATTTGACCGTAATTTGTAGGAAGTAGGAAGTAAACTGGAGGGGGAGGAGATTCCTTTGCATGGGTTTCGGTCTGCTGAGTTTGAGAGCTTTGAATTTAAGGCTGCAGTTTAACAACATGAGAAAAAAAGAATCAAAATCTAAAATAAATTCCTTCTCACATCATAAACAGTTCTACGATTAACGAGTCCACCTCCGCAACTTCCTTTTACGCAAAGTAAATGTCAGAATACAGACAAACGCAAACTCGCTAGTCGAGATACAGCAGCAGGGCTTCCTCTCAATGCAATGTGGTTCTTCCACACAAAAAAACCAAAACACCAAAATCAAACCCAACCAAAACAAACCAAAATGCTATGGTATCATCAAGGAGAAAAATACCAGTCCGTAATTATGTTGGTAGGTAGTAGTTTAGCAGTGAAGTCTATTACAGTTCTGCAGGATACGCGTCGCGTACCTACACACACACTGTGTGTATCGAATGATGCACTTTGCCACTGGATTGATCAAAATTTTAATTTAACGTCTTACATTTTTTAGTTATTTCCTAATTTTGTTTAGAGTTGTATGGGCCAAATGGCCAAATCGACATAACGAATAAAATTATTATTTATTAATTATTTAATTTTGTTTAGAGTGACATCTTTTTTAAAAATGTAAACGATTTAGTCTACCAATGTGGCAAATGCAGATAGCAAGCCATGCATCTTTACAGAATAAAATATACAGTGCGATCGATACAACACAATACAAATACCTATAGATACTACCTAAGATATAAACTATATTCTATTTATTGTAGTGAGGGACGGAAGAATTCCTGGCATCTCTCGGGACTCCAACAAGCAATTCAAATGCAAGTAGGAGGATAGAACTAGCAAGAAATCAAGTTGTAATAGCCAAATCGACGAAAGAAGAGCACTGCAGAAACAAGAAATACTGATAGTACAATAAAGTAAAAGATTTCAAGAACTCTGTGTGTGTGTAAATCTATAAAATCGAAACCGGCCTACTTACTGTCATTCTAGGTAGGTTGGCTTCTATCCTAGTAGGTTATTTTCTTAGCTATTTTATACTCTTGGCTCGTATCATCATTTAGATCTGCCCAGGCTCTCCCCACACAGTGCACTGATGGCACCATATCCTAATCGTATCGTAAACTTTGTTATTTTCTGCCATTTCTACAGACAATTTCCAGTTATACGTACATATATATATGTAGGTATACATATGCATCTGTAAGTACAATCACTCACTTCAGAGCCAGTGCATCCCACAATCATTTGATAATATAATGCGTTCTAGTATTTTTAAATCTTACGATTTGCTCTAATCTTGATATCCTTACTGCTCACTTTGTCTTCACTGTCCATTTCATTTTCTACCCTCCGTTATTCTAGGCTAGAGATTGCTTTTTTATGTATGTATACACATGAGATAAGGATGGTTTCACTCCCATTTTTATTTTGTGCTGTATATTTCCTATTCTCAGTTTTCTTGGAGAATTTGTTGTACTTTTTTTATTGCTTTTTCTAAGACTCAATTTGAATTTCGTGGCTGGCTACTACCATATAGGTACTTACATATTGGGACGGCTGTGTTTACTATAGTACGGCTCGGTAATATGTATGTAGGTACATAATAGGGAATTTCGTTTTCGATAAAGCTAAATCAATTTTATTGTTCAACCGATTGAAATTCAACACGCACACGCCGCTGACAATCAAACTAGCAACGTACAACAATGCTAATGACAGTTCTACATGAAATGTCTAAATGAACATATATTATGATTGCCTACGCTGCGCTGGGATCGATTTCAAATGGATTATTGATGCATGAAATTACATAATTGTACTTTTGAAATGTCATTGCATGTCACGTCAATGCACCTACGTACCTATGTATGTATGGTACGGTATAGCTAGTGAGTGAGCCACCTTCGAAAGTGCAAATATGGCAACTTGTAATTACGAGCAGATATTTGTATCGATGATCTGTGATGAAGGCAATATTTTTTAAAAATCATTAATTCATAAACCATAGCGCCTGTCACTGAAGAATGAGCAGGTAATTAAAATGAGCCTCTTGAATACATACAGCCTGATTGATTTTTGAAAGAATTCAAAACATTTTTATAATCAACTACTCACAACAAGGTACTTGGAGGCAATCAAATGTGACAAGATCAGACAGCAAGGAAGCTTCCGTTGATAAATATTTCCTGCATTTTATAATGGCAATACTTAAGTAAAAGGCATAAAATATTCTGGCAAATTAAGTCCATTGAGATCGTTGTTTCCTCGTGCTTCGTACAAACCTACCTACGCATGATCACTTATATACGTTGAACATGATTAATCCAAATCCAAATCCAAGCACTCACCACGTACTACATACTTGACTTCTAATCGTTAACGTTAACCTAATTCTGATGTGTTGGCCTTGCAAAAAAGAAGTCAATATGTATGCACGCACCAAGAGACACACACGCGGACTCAAGCTGTTGCTGCTAAGCTAAAAAAAAATATTGCAAAACATTCCCTTGAGGACATCCCATGCATTTTGACATAGTTTCATTTTCGTTTCAACCTTCTGTTTTTTCCATCGTACAAAGCGAGCAGTAGGTACATCTGTAGCTCTAGAGCTCTAGAGTAATTACATGCAACGTAAATGAAGATGGATAATCTCAAAAATTCCCATGATTCCCAGAACAACACGTAGTAATCGTATAATTATTTTGTCGTGCGCTTAAAACACTGAAAGTGAAGAGCAGTATTACATAGTACCTACCTACGTACATACGTTTTGAAAAGCTTTAAGAACGACGAATGACGATTAAATTTTCCCTTTTATTTCCCCTTTGCTTCTGCACTAATATAATTACCTTTGGAGGTACTCAGAAATACATTAGACTCCACTCAACGGGCCTCACTCACGCCTCATTTTCATTTCATGAAAAATTAAGCACAATACAAAATCCTTTTTGAGAGCATCTCATTTCATGGCAAAGAAGCACTTTGGAATTCAGATTTGATTACCAAACCTAATAAAATGCGGTGCGAGTCATTTTACAACATCATCATATATCTCTAAATCCCAGATCCCATTGGGACAGGGAGCTCCTTCAAAATGCCTACATTTATCAGCATTACCCTCTCTGATCTAATCTAATCTAGCCAAGTGCAAGTGGCAAGATTTTTTTTGAGAGCTTCCTAGCGTTCTTGCCTATTTTCTTTCGACCCAGACGCTACAAAACTCCTACAAACCTAGACAAAGTAAAATCAACGCCCGCTACCGTCAACCCTGGCAGTGAACACTGTTTCAATGTTAGCGAAGACTAAATTCTACAATAATTTTCTTTTAAATTAAAAACCTTCAATAGATATGTACGTACGCGATTGCCGTTAGCCTATACCTACCTAGCCTAGGTGTCTATGTATACGTCTGGGGCTTCAACTTCCTCAATTATCTTTTTGAAAAAATATCCAAGCTGCAACAAAAATATGGTCGTGAGATGCTTGTTAAAACTGTTACTGTTAGACTTCGACATAATAAGATCAAAGCATAACCTTGAGGCTGGTTTGGTTGCTAAGTCCTGCTGAGATGAGACTGGTTACGTTCTTATTAAACGGGAAGACTTAAAATGACTAGTGAGTGTCAGGAGGGACCTTCCAAATATTACGTTTTCAAAAAATGCAAAACATTGTATCTGGACGTTTCTATTTTATAAATGAGTGAAATACGGTATTACAAAGTAGTAGAAACGGTAAAAACACGTCATAGCTCACTCTTTTAGAAGGGCAAAACGTCATAATTTACTCTTCAATAAAGTTAAGTCATTAATTTTACAGCTTGAATTCTCGAAAAGCTGTAAACTTCAATATCTCCTAAAATATTTTTATAGCGTTTTAAGAAACGTATTCCCTTTGAAAGAAAGCGAAATAGGGAATTTAATTCAACATAATGTAATCGCTGGAAGACCCCCTACTAAGTAAGACTGTAAACATACGTATATAAAATCCTGCGATTGCAATTTGCCTAGCAACTCGGATCTCTTTGAGACAACTGAAGCTGAAACCTAAACGTCAAGAGAGAAAGACAAGGACTAAAAAGAGAAAGAAGGAGGAAGCGTCGTAGAAAAGTACGGCAGAGAGTACACCTATATATCTCTGTACCATGATGAATTGGATCAATACTAAAATACGACTAAGCTCCTCTCAGCTGGTGTTTCAAGCTCACGTTACCCAAATTTCTACAACATTCGACCAGACCAGACCGTGTGCATGCATGCATCATCCAAGTACTAATATTTGCTCAACATCAACTTCTATTTTACTCTCTTTTACAATTCACTCACCGGAGATTAAAATCGATTTCTTGAGACATAGAGACGAGACGGAGAAGGCTGCAAAAGGGAGGAGAAGCCTGTTAGTTTTTTTTATACCTTTTTCGTACATATTTCACTCCAGATCCCAACTTTAAACAGACACTACAAACAAGTAGGTCCCTAAATACGCAGTTACACAACACTATGCCCATTTACCGTATGCCTTAGACTAGACATCCGTCAGTCGGCCCGGCTCAAATAGTAGTTCCAAAGTTTTAAACACGATTACAGAAAATTCAATATTTTAATAAATTAAGTTTGAACTCCATTTCCTCATTAGAAAATGTGGACGTTTTCAATAAAACCTCTATTTAATATAGGAATAAACACTTTAAAAAGGCATTTTTGAAGAAAATACAGTAACATGACAAAAAAGCAATGGTATAAATGCACATAATTTAAGGCTTTCTTTTCAAACGATATCCTTTATATAAAATTATGCGAAACAATATTCGTTCTAATTAAATTTATATATTTAATCAACAAAACAATATCTAATTCAAAATAAGGGCTCATCAGCTGTAAATTCGCAGTAACATAGAAATTACTCCCAAATTTACGGTATACATGCCTACTCGTGTGTGCGCTGACAAAGTGGATAAGTATGTAGGTAAATGGTTGCATTACCTTTATACATATTTAACGATAATATGTAGTTTTTGCATATTCCGGCCTGTGGCACACATTTAGTAATAGTTGTATGCCTAATTGCATTGTTCCGTACTGCGTTTGAGTACAAACCTAAATCAACCTACGCAGCGCCGCCGGTACGATTAGGTCACTTATTACGTAACTTGCGATTTTGACGTTTAGGATTGTAAATATTGCCGAACCCGAGGACTGAATCGACCACAACATAACCGTTACTGACACTTCACTGTAGTACGACCTACGTCGAATTAAACCACAATTCGTCGATTTTTACACCTCTGTTCGTTTAGCTTCCAATTACATGTGTAGGTAGTTTGTTGATTTCTGTAGCCACAGTGACTGTATCTATGTATGCATGGGTACATACTGTCTGCCTATAGTGCCTGGAAGAATCGACTCGCCAGCTGACAAGACCAACTCTCAGAGTCAACAGATATGATTGAAAAGACTTTTATGACTGTTTACTACGTTAGCAATAATTGTGTGCAAAATATTTGTGAAAAGATGTCATAGGTCAAATAATCCCGACCTGAAAGTCAAAGCCAAAGCCAAAGCCAGCCTCAACAGAATCAAGGTTGTTGTTTATCCATTTTGAAATGTTTTCACAATTACTGAATTTCCATCCACAAATATTCAGTCTTATTATTCAGTCGTGAATGTATTAGACGCAGTAGACTTCCAGTCTACTACGTCTCGTTTTTCAAACATTTGTCATTTGTATACAATGGGTAGAAAAGTTTTTTACGTAGTTCGGGTACCGTCACCTTAGAATACATACCGACCTTAAATCGATAAAAATACTTATGTATGCCCTTGGCTAACTTAAACAATGGGTCTCTTAAATTTTTGCAAATATGGGGTACAAACTATTATTCCGCCTTGGCAACAAAACGGATACATCAAATCTCAGATTAGTTTCCCCAGAAGATACATACAACTACTACTTACCTAAACCTAATTAATTCTCAGCTGATTGCTAAATTTTAAAACTACTTTAGTTTAAAAATCGGTTCAAAAATAGCCAATTGAATCAAAACTATTTTTTTAATGCTTCTATTTTTTTGATAAAAGGACTTACATTACGTTAGTTGCGATAAAATCGCACTTTCTTCTAAAATGCCGCTGGCCGACGGTTAATCGAAGATTTCCGGTGAAAGTAAATGAGATTTTAGGGCTTCAAAACATCTACATACACTCCACAATCATGGTCTAAAATTGAGACCAGAATAATATTTACAATGAAAATCATCTAAAAGTTCAATGTTGTGTTACAAGTCAAAGTCAACAGCTACTTTACATTTTACTCATTTATTCATACCCTATAATCTGGACCGCAAAAACCCACGTATGTACGACAGTGTCCCTGAACCTTCCGTGCAGATGTAATTTTGTAATAGACCAAAATACCCATTTGTATGAATGTAATCAATACAAATACACTTTTCCTTATTGTTCCTTTTAGTCCAAAGTCAATTTGTTACATATCCATTAGCCATAAAAATAACTAAACTTCCAGCTTCGTAGCCTATCGCTATACAGACTTTTGGAGCTAATCTATAGAAGGAAATCGTCAAAGTCGCAATCGTGGCCCCTGACTTCCTTTTCCTTATGCCTCCCTTACGTATGTACCTACGGAATTGTGGAAGAGTAGACGTCATGTAATTTATGTAATACCGTATCCTCGCAAATAGAGCCCCTGGGGCTCTATCCAAAAATTGTTGCCGTTGGCTGGGGCTCTATTAAAGAGT
>JAQFZC010000169.1:0-72341 GCA_034695205.1 Dicyrtoma fusca | reverse complement strand
GACACTACCTGACTAGCAATAGGATGCTACCGAACTACTAAATGTTGTAAGTTTAAAACTTGACATTTACAAACCATGAAGTCCAAGAAGTTGAACCATTTGCTACATAGTTTTAGAATAAATATTATTACCTGATGTAGCTCAAACCCTTGTTTGCATTAATACCATTTTCATTTCCATTTTCCTTAAAATTCCATTTGCTTACCAGAGAACAATTTAATGTTACCATTATTCGAGCCCCCACAGAACATGAATTGTAAAATACGCGTTAACTACTCAATTCCCATATACTCAATACTGCTAGTGCAAAGTGCATAGGGGTCTTGTCAATATGAATGACCAGATACATAAAAATGGTACTTCGACTAAACATATTGTTGAGAGTGCAGTCTTGAGCCCATACGAGCCAGGAGACTATCAATAGATAGTCGGTAGAGAAGGTTTTTTTAAGTAGAGAACACACTACATCCAAAAAACCAAGTAGGTAGAGAAGGTTTTCTTAGTAGAGAACACACTACATCAAAAAAAATGAAGTAGAGAACACGCTGTATGTCTACCAAATTTTGAATGCTAGAAACCCCAAACTCCACTTGCTTTTTTCATAACAAATATTTATTACATAAAGCAAGTTACGCATGCAGGGAATTTAATTAATGCATTTCCATTTCCCTATTCATCGATCAATTTACCAACGTTATGAAAATCTTACGATTTTGCGACTGGGCTTCTTTTTGAGGTGGTTACTAAGAAACTACTACTCGTAAGATGATATCGTAACAATCCGTTCCTTTTGTGATCTGTACTGTTACATATAATGTGTTTTAGTTTATAATGATCATAGAAGTACCTATAGTATAATAAAACCCCTGTGAGTACCAATATCAATAGTTCAATGCAACGAAGAAATAATACACCGGAGGTACAGAGAAAGACGGAAAATAGAGAAAGTAATGAAATGATAAAAGAAGCCAGAAAATAAATCAACCCAAAAGAATGGGAGGGGGAAGCATATAATTTAGCGAAGCACATCACCAAATGTATGACATATTATAGAAGTACAAGCCTTGGCACACACACTCTCTCTTTCTCTGTTCAACTTCAGTTTTTGTACTTTTAAATTTTACAAGGGTATCAATATTTTATAGTTGAATCAAAATCAAGAATAAAGAAGTACGCAAAATGCATAACAAACAAGGAATACGTCTTTCCGCATTGTATCAGTAAACGAAAATGACAAAATTAAATGCATTGTTAAAAATAGACGAAATTAACAACTAAACGTATCTTTGAACACTAAGCAAATGCTTGAATGTCTTTAATAACCACATTTTTATTTTGCAGTACAATTAATGCAGAAACCTGGATATTTTTGATGTAGTAAGCATTTGCATTCAGTTGTGTATGTAAAGGTCGTATTGCAAATTACACACATGGTAGCTTAAAGAGTTTGTTTTGATTAAAATTCGAATGACAATAGAAAAAGCATTAAAATCATGAGGGGATATTTCCCTCTACATTATTTCCATTCAATTTTGCAAAGTCTATACTATACTTAATTTTACTACACGGGCTTGTTTCTTTTTCATGCAGTGAATGCAGAATTAATTAAATGTGAATATCAAACACTACAGTTACCGGTTATTTTCTTTACATATGTAACAATAATAATTACTCCAGCTCATACTTACCTAGGTACCTTAGTAGGTATTAATATTAACGTGCATTCCGGATACTACTGAAGGCAAAGAAGCCAAGGGAATGAAACTAACAGATTGTGTATGAGATGATTCTTATGTATTTTGCTCATGAACAATCAGAAGATGAGAATTGAAATGATGTAATTTATAAATGGGAAATGCGCAGTGATCCTGAAGGGATTGGAATCCAGATGGAGACTTTATTTTCAGCCGATAGTCCAATTTGGACGTGCGGAGAGTTGAACTCTCCCAATCCCGATGAGATCTTCAGTAGTAATGCATCAAATATGACGGGATTTACGTTGCCAGCTCTGGACTTGGAACCACTTCCTAGCATTTTCACATCCACAAATAATTACAAGTGAGTTAAACCAACAATGGTACTAATATCCAAGTAGTTCTTGGTCGTAGTTTCTCAAAATTGAATAGTTCGTAAACAAAAAGTAAAGCAGCAAAGTCTGGAAGAGTATTCTCTGTAGTTGTAGAAGCTTCGAATCAAGCCAAGACACTATATAAGTTCAATCTTTACTGCACAATTGTTACTATCTACTGATTACGCTCAAAACAAAACCAGATTGGTAAACAGTGTTGTGAATTGTGAAAAATTGAAGAGCATTTGTATCCATTACGCGCGATATTGGATCACATTTAAAATGTACAATCATAGGTAATGCAATTTTACAAACATTTTTTCTCCTTTACCTTTAAATCGCATTCCTGGGATAAAGAAAGAAGTTGAAGTTTACACATTTTTAGCCATCTCTTTCGAAAAAAACATCCACAAAAGACAGAAAGATTTGTTGTTACCTATATGTATATCTTTCACTATAATTAAAATCAAAAAACCCTCATTCATTTCAAAATATGCTGTTCTTTAAATTTTACGAAATTGTGTCTTAAATTTGCATGTTAAAATAAAATAAAACTAATAAATAGGCTAAGTAAAAATTAAACGATGTATTTGACTTTATTTTTTAGGGAAAATTCATTGTTTCGTGAGAAAAATGAATTTTCTGACGTTCTATTCTCCTTTAAATCGTCTCCTCAAGTGGGTGTTGCTGTCGGTCCCGGGCAGTTGTCTCCAATGCCCTACCCAAGCTCGTATGCGTCCTCTCAACAGGTAATCAGTCAATCACATATGACACTTTAAGTAGAGTTCTAATTTAATTTACCTAATTTACTTCAGACGTACTTCATTGACACTAATACTCCACAAAAACAGCTAGCGTCCGTCCATATATACCTACGTAGCTTCGTCTTGCCATTAACCGAAATCCTTCCACGTCAATTTAATACCTTCCTAGTACTAATATATAGATAATTTTATATTACCATTTGGCTAAATATTGCTTTTACAAACTGAGTTTTGACACTACACTCCAAATTCAAGATTTACTGTACAAACCAATTCATAGTACAGAGAGAGAATAAAATTATTTTATTTCACGGATGCTGTAGTATCATTTTTCGAATGAAACACAGTTAAGCATAGCTAGTAGTATTGGGGCAGTCAGTTTGTTCATTAGCTATAAATATTACAATGTACAGTGTCAATTATACTTGTTTGAAAGCTGAGATATAAAATTTCTGCTACGTCAATGTTCCTTCAATTGTTCCAATGTACCCCAGTAATTATGCCGTAAAGGGTATTCTTTACCCTGGTGTTTTAAAAATGAATTTAGTGTTTTAAAAATGAATGAGGAATAGATCAAATAGCAGACACCCTACGTTTAGTTTTCAATTTTGTAATGGTTTAATTCATTGAATTAATTTTGATTCCATGCTTGTAACTAAAGTTTGACGCAAGTTTAGATTTCAAATGAGTGCCCATTGAAATTGGGATAGGTAGATATGTACTTACTAACTCTACCCTTTGCTGAACAGAAAAGATGCGTTTTTTCTAAAGAAAAATCATTATTTTATCGATAATTACTATGTTGTACCATTGATACTTACATAATTGAGTCGAGCGAGGTTCATGACAATTTAAAGCTAAATGCCAATACCGATGCATTGGAATTTAGGATTCATTTGTATTCTAATTTGTTATAGTTGAGTGCCTTGCAAATCTTACTAACATTTAAATTACACATCTAACCAAAATATTTTGTGTATAGCTGCTGTCTCCAAATGGCTACTCTCCTAATTATTGTCTGGATCAAGCTTTTGCTCCCCCTTCTGCCCCTCCAGCGGGTCCAAACTTTGGAGCTGCCTTCCCATCCATGAGCGTCAATGTTTCCATGAACATGACGATGGGATATCTTCCTGACTCCGGCTTTCAACACCAAGTGAGAAATATAACATTCAGTACTGAAATTCAATTAAAAGTAACAACAATTATCACACGAGTAAGAAGGCGTTATCGATGGAGTGTCGCTACAGTTCTTCATTAGTTTTTGGTTAGGAAATGGTCTTCTGTATCGTTTTTAGTGCTTTCATTAAAAAAAATAATGGGTCTGTAAGTTTTAAACAAACGCCGGGGCTTTTAGTCTTGTCTTGTACATGTTAATTGGCAATTGGTCTTAGGCTTCATGATTCAGTCATTCGGTGTCCTGTGGTACACGTAATGTTTTGTGTGCAGGAAATATGACATAAAAACATTTTAAATTATAAAACTATAGTGGTCTGGACCTGGAAGTCAAGTTGGAGTAGCGCAACCAGCGCCCACCTACGCTCCATACGGACCCTCCCCCACTCAAAGCTTCTGTCATCAGCCCTACACAACCACATACAGCTTTGCGGCGGACATCAGACCTGAGCCCACACTAGATGCTTTCAGATCACAATGGATACCGAATGCCACCTCTTTACTCACAACCGATACTGGTCTATCCTCTAATTCCCGGTCATTCTCATCTACATCATCAAAACGGCAGAAAATCTCCAGTGAGTTTACATTTCTCCATATTATATACATCTATCTAATCCAGCAATCGTTTATTTACACGGCAAATGAAAGCTTTTTTTGAATCAGCAGAATTTTTATTGACTACATCTTCTACCGTTTTCGATGACAGTTTTATGTCCCTTTATTGAAAGCATTAGATGCAATAAATATTATTTCATTGTTGACTTCAAAGTAAAAAATGCCATCCAAGTTTGTCTGCCCTTTTGACAGTCTTTGTGAAGGCACTTTTTAAAAAGTCCCGAAAAGATAGATAACTTTTGTACTACTTTGAAGACAGTCGTTTGCTTTGTGCTTAAGAAAAACTGTAGATAGCTTACGGCATACTTTTAGTGCGGATTCGCAAATAACGATTTCTTTGAAGAATTAATTGGATCCAGTCGAAATTGAAGTCAAAAATTGACCCTGTGTCCATTCATTTGTATGACAGGATCCGAGACGGAGAGTCCAACAGGAACGAATGGCTTTGGGTCAAAATCGAATCTGTGCCGAATTTGCGGGAAAACGTATGCGAGGCCCTCAACGCTAAAGACACATCTACGAACGCACTCTGGTGAGAAGCCGTATCGCTGTCTGGAGTGTAACAAGTCCTTTAGTCAAGCCGCCAATTTAACAGCTCATGTGCGAACGCACTCGGGGGAGAAGCCCTTCCGGTGTCCCATTTGTGATCGACGCTTCTCTCAGAGCTCCTCAGTCACAACGCACATGAGGACGCACTCTGGTGAGCGTCCCTACAGGTGTCGACTCTGCAAGAAGGCTTTCTCCGACTCATCCACGCTGACCAAGCATCTTCGGATTCACTCCGGTGAGAAGCCCTACCAGTGCAAATTGTGTCTCCTTCGATTCTCCCAGTCCGGAAATCTGAACAGACACATGAGAGTGCATGCGAGCAATACGTGAATCCCTCGGTAGATCTCATTCTGCATTCCAAAATCCTTCACTTTATAGTAATTTAGTTGTCATGGAAACTCAAGACGGTCGTCAACAACTGTCAGTCAGTCAGAGAGTCACTCTACATAAACGTCAACACGACCGACCGTCCAAGGTTTCTATGATTGTACCTATATTGTAAACCAAAGCAGTCACAATAATAATAATATAATGTACTAATAATAACATGCTATTTAAGAGTCAGGAGTCTCTTGCAGCAAACTCCGCTTAAAATGAGAGACAGAATAGCTTAACTTAATTATAACCTAGAGAATGTAGGAATTGTATTGTTAGTTAAGTAATATGCTGCACTTTCACGGACAACTGAAAGCACAGAAAATCAACCACCATCTTATTCTTAGGACACGTTAAGATGACAAAATTCCACAATCACAAAAAATCACAAGAATATTTCAATTATTATCTGTATGGCGGAAATTACAACTTGCTAAATTTTCCAAAACCGGATACAGCTAAGCAAAACTCTAGTAGGTAATGAGCTAATTAATATGCGTTTAAAAAATGTGTGAATTCTAAAGAACTTGGAATTTACTCCCTATTTGCCCCTAAAATTATGTCCTATTTACACATATTTTGTTCTTTTAAGCTTTCCGAGTGTCACAACTCAGTTTGTTGAAGCTTTAGATCGAATTATCAAAACCACCAATGACCAAAGCTAAGAGTAAACACGTAGAACGAATGAGCTCATACGTAGGTAGGTACTTGCAGGTAAAACTGTACGACAGAATTTGAGAGGAGTTTAATACAATTAACAAAGCTTAACTAGCTGTACTAATTACAGCGTCTTCAATTACTATACGTTGTTATTATACCAGAATGTGAGCATACAACAAGATTATAAATACATACAAACTTGTATGGAATTAACTCAACGGGTTACAGGGTTATGGAAACAGGGTAGGTATTCGTATGTAAATGTCATGGTGTGTGTACAACCCAGATTACGTAGGAAAACCTATACTATAATTACCTATATTTATGAAATACCTAATAACTATTAAAAGTGCGTATACATGTATACCTAGATAAATAATAATACAGTTTTGACGCTAATGTCTCGAAATTCAGCACAGTTCCTCATTGTGATTATGTTACTTACAGATTTTAATAAGTTTTTTTTGGAATGAAGTTTTAAATGATTTTTGATTTGTTAATAACCTTGTAAGCTGAAAACAATCTGTTGAACAGGGTAGAAACTTAAGTCGGCGTTACTGCGTCTACAGAATGTGCGTATGTATCATTAACTTTGATTAAACTATGAAAAACCACGATAGAATTTTGAATCTTGAGCTATAATGAACCCTAAGAATGTTGTGGATTATTTTTTATTTTGTTAATAATGTTCGTACCCCTAGTCCTAGTCAAATATGATTACTATTTATTCTAAAGCACGTCGATCAAAAAATGTCTTTGACTTCTTCCTTATTTGTACGTATGCGTATTGTATTGTACGGTAGCTTTGTATTTATAATTAAAATGGTACTTTATATAGCCATGTTTTTGTTTGTCCTGTCTTGGTTGAGAATAATAAAGTAACTGATGACACAATTAAAGAAATTAAGTCTGTGTACCATTATTTTTGGAAAGTCTGTATGAAATTTTTGGTATGAAACATATAGTATTGTGTAACTCTGGAAGGATTCTCATTTTGACAATAGTTTATTATTTTTATTACATCATTATCATCTCACTGAAATTTATCCCATTTACATTGTACGCATTATGTCTCACACACAAGAGTTCCAACAAATACAATAACAGTTAATGTACAAGTAAATTCTCAAAAACTCTCATCACCTAAGTACTTACACGTTCTGTCTTAAATTTTGTTACGTCACTTGTCTTTCACTTGTAGAATCGTGAAAGTAGAGTAGTACAGTTTAGTAGAAGTAATAGCAGTCATTCAAAATCTGAAATGTCCACCATAAATACATTTTTTATAGTAATAATTATTATAATTATAATAATACATTATTGAAATTTTACACGCGTGTATAAGATGCTAATGTCTGTGACAGTATACCTATAGGACACACTATAACTAGTAACTACGAACAAATCTGCTCTATCACTTCATCTATACTCTACCTTATCTACCTAATATACTTGTTGCAAATGTTACCGTAGTCACTCATTAAAATAATTACACTGATCTCGGTGACTTCACTTTCCCCATAGGATCCCATTTAATTTAGTTTAGTGACTAAAAAGTAGTACTTTTTATAAACAGTTGCATAACCACTAAGGCTACTTCTTGTATGTATGTGTAAGTCATTATTCACGTGGAAAATCTATTATTGCACCAAAAACTTCTATCTCTAAGGTAGTACCCGGTTGTATTTATACAAGTTTCGTAGTATGTATTTTATTGTACGTAACAATAGTTTGGTAATTAACAGTAGTATGTGTGTTCTATATACGTATCTACGTCTCTAGGAGACATTTTTACATTATTTACAGAAACTATTCTCAAGGAAGGAAATTTTACCTAATGTACCTACCTACCTGTAGAGGATGCCCATCCTTGAGGCTATATTTTATATACAAAAACATGTTTTCATTTTTTCTTGTTTTATTTGTTCACAACAATTTGCCATTTTTTCATTTTGTGCCATTGTAGGTAGTTGTTAGGTAACTTAACGAACCAACGCAACGACACGCGCATTTATTCCCGAAACTTGGAGCTAATGCTTAACGTAAGTACCGAGTACCGATCATATTACGTTCGTATTCTTTATTATTATTATTTTAAACGAAACTTGAACACTTTATTTTCTTTTTAACCTAAAACACTTGATAAAATGTACAGACCTGGTATACATAAGTAAATATTCATAACACAGACTAACTATATGTATTCATAAACGTCAATTATTCGTTGAATTATTTAATTAGTATTGTGTGTAGTTGTTAAGTTTTAGTAATTTATATTGTTTTAGTAGTACAGTACATGTAATACAGTATGTAGTTCGTTTATTTTTATAGCATTTATTTAGATAACACACGTCTGAGAACAGTGTGAATGTTTCCCTAGAATTAAAACGTGTATTAATGTCACTTTTTCTATGACCTCCTCGTTTCTACCATTTTAATTTTAATCGGATTCACTTCTTTGTGTTAATTTGCACCTAATTGTGCTTCTCTATGTTACATTACCTAAAATGAACCTTTAGTTATCATTATTAGTATTAGGTAGGCTAATGTATCGTTGTAACTGGCATATTTTTACACTTATATTTACTTATTTAAACGTTTTAAAGTTTGTAGAGTACATTTCTGTACAGTACACATGCACTAGTAATTTTTTATAGAACTTACCTGTAAGTATGTATACGAATTACCTCGAGTTTACGTACACAACATTCATTCAGGTTCCCTAACATTTTACTTTTTACGTGTGTTACGTTAGTTCCTTCCTTTCTTGTCCCCATTACGTATAATATAATTGGTTCAACGAAGTATTCGTAGTAATAGCTTATCGTCTATGTATGTTTGAGGATGTTTGCGAAGGAAATCCAATAGGTTTTAATAATGACGTCTGTTTACCCGCAATGTAGCCCCAACTCAACCTTTGAGTGTTGCTTTTGTTAAACTGTATCTGTTGGCATACCTTTAATACTAAACTTTTCTACCTAGTTTATGTGTAACTTCAGTCAAAAACAAATTTTGTAAGATACGACAATCCAAACCAATAATGCATGCTTTCACTCTATCTGTCTACTGAGACTAAACACGACCAGAAACCGCAACCGCATAACCGCAATCACCTGTCCAGCTCAATAGATTTTTTTCTTTTAAAAAATGAGAAACACGCCTTGTAAGGAAGTAAGTTCCTCTATATATGTATGTTGGTAAAATTACTTCTAGGTATTTGTTCGGTTATTTGCTACATAAGAAAAAAATACATTACGATGACAATTGAGCAAATATTTTGTCCTTTGATTTCCTATTCTACTACAGCCACCTTTCAACGCATCTCGTCAGATTTAAAGTACTACGTGTAGTAAAATTATTATATTTTGTCATAAATGCGAATGTTCCTTACTCGTTTTTTTTAAAAATTTAGTGCTCCTTTTAATTTCTAATCGGTAATTCTATTAAGTACTTTCTTCTAGAGTTGGTAATAAGGTAATATAATAAAAAATATTATGGCTAAACAGTATACCTAGTAATTAGATGCTTAACTGTATCTATACTTATGAACACCTCAACACAGACCTGCGACAGACTCAAGACAGAGAAGTACAAGAAAGATAAGCCTGGAAAGAATATTATCTATTACTTTAATTGGACAATCCCTAAAAATAAAAGTTGCTTTTACAATTACCTACATACATATATATCATCCATACCTAATTTAGGCACTAATTGCTGGCTAATAATTTTGAAACTCATTTGAAAAAAGTTGCTTAGTCAATTAATTCTCAAGTATCTACTATGCTTATTTCTTTATACGGTCACAAGGCTAGTAGTAAACTGGTCAAATCGACAATTTTGATGGCAAATCGACCCCCAACTACGGAGCACAGACCACGGAAGAAAGCAATAAGAAGAATCCATCAGGGCTACTACTAAAAATGAAATGAAAATAATGAACTGTCACTAATAAACTAGCAAGTAAGAGCCTACTTACTAGTTAGACACTTGCTTAATCTAAAAAAGGGTAAGAAATACGAATTTAGACAATAAACGTAGTAATAATTATTATTGGCACATCGTTGAGCCGTAGTAGAAGATGCTTAAGCACCGAGTCATTTTTCATAGCGCTATTGTTGTACATAAAAAATCCATTTAATGTTTCCTATTTCGTTCGAATTACGCTTAATTGCAATTACCAACATCCCTAATCTATCCTATTCCTGTACTTAGTAGGTCATAGTTCATGTTATTAAACACTTTAGTGACTAATGCCAAGAATCCATACACATCACCATCCACAAAATAATGAAGGCGTCTTTGGTTGCTATTTGCTGCTGCTCTCCCGTGTCCCGACGTAGCGTCAAGTTTAAATGTTGAGTGACTAATTGTACATGCAGGCTGCAGGGTACTAAACGGATAGGAATTCAACTGGTAGGTCAGAGGTCAAAAGGTTATTTTGTGCAAATTAAATGAGAGGTGGAAAAAACACAACTTACAACTTGCAACTTAAGACACAGAAGTGACTGAAAATGAAAATTAAAAATCAATTTAAGAAAAGAAAGAAAGAGTGAACACAATAAAGGAAACTCAAAACTCAGCAAATAATAATTCTTTCTAAAAACTAGGAAATACTTTATTTCGCTACGAATAATTTACAAATACCAAATTCAAGTATGTAATTGCCATTAGGTATTTAAATCATATCCTACAAATAAATTAAATTCAAATAATTATAATAAGTATATTTTTTTATACACTATAATGTGCTTGTCATAATCACTAAATTCTACAACAGCTTTTGTATATTTCTTTCCTACTCGTGCGTACAAAATTCAGGAGAAACTAAAAGAGACTGACGAGATTAATATAAGTAAGTGTAATTACATATGTGTGTAGTAGTATTATATATGTATGTATAATGATTATTTTAAATGTATGTATATTTCACTCTCGTACAGAAGTAACTTGCTCATTTGTCACCAATATATATACTTACTAATGTAAAGTTTACTTTTACACTTAAAGTCAAAGTTGACTGTCATAATCATAAATTAGGATGATGAAAACCACTAAAATATCATCTCTTTTCTGTCTACATGTAAATTATCTCAGTAAATCAAACTCATCCTTTCATTTTACTACCATTATACTAATAAGTACCTATGCATGTTTTACTTTATACATAGGTACTTTTAAAGATTGAGAGAAAGAGAAAGATAAAAGTACAGATAATCTATAGCAATAATGTATAGTTATTAATATATTTTATATATTTATATGAGTATACATACTTAACTTGTCCACTTGTAAAATAAATATTTTTTTCTGTCATACAGATAATCAGAAATCAGGATCTGATCATAAGCAACTTGCGCACAAGCTGGTATAAAATCTGACCGTCTTCTCGAGAGTCGTTTTTTTTTGTCTGAAATCCTACAAGAAGTTGAAGGTTACAACAATCATTCCATCGTTTGTATGTACATACAATAAATTATGCCTGTACGTACATATTTTGTGTAGGTATGTATACGGAGCGCAAGTGTTAACTAAATTATGGAGTTTCATACTAAAGAATCATCATTGTAAATTATCTAAGCGTGGCTGTCGTGTGTCGTCATAAAAACTTGGTGTCGTATTTACGAAATTATTACTCTGTATTTTCTGTTCACATCTACAGTCTCTACAAAAAATCTTGATACAATCTGTCTGTATACATTTATTTATTTATTTAAAAGTGAATGATGAATAACTAATACCTATCCCAATTTTAGTGAGCAGTCACTTTTCATACTACAGTTTTTTGTGTGTTGTGATTTCTACATAATTAGGAATATACCTAGAGTAATAATAGTATCTATATAAAGCTCTGTCAAAAACTGAGGCAAGTTATCATTTAAAAATAGGAATAATTGAACACCTTCAATCCTTTATCGATTTCCAACTACATATTTCACCAATCCGACCAGTACTTTCATCATCATATCATAGCAAATCCTATCATGTACCGTCACATAACAAAACAAAATTAAACAAAACACAAAGGCTATCTGAAAACAAAACAACGAAAAAAAAACTCACTATGCCTGCTGCAAAAAAAAATAACTAAAAACACGGACCAATCCTTATTTATAAACGAGTCCCAATCACAAAATAATAACAAATTAAATATGTGCATATTATATATTTAAATACCTCGCCAACTCACATTTCAGTAAATAAAAGTAAAATCCTAATCCTGTGATAATCTGTGAATCTGGAGAATCAATGTTTCTCATTTCAATCTTTCATATTTCATATTGTTCTATTTGTGTAGAAAAAATTACATGTAATATATTTTAACTATGAGATGAGTATGATTATGATCATCGCGAGAACACTTACTAACATATTTGAATCAAGTAAGTCAATAATATAATATATGTACGTTATTATAAAGTGTAGAATTTAAATAACAAGAGCAACATAAGAATGTCTAAATACATTTTATAATTATTATTGTAGGTATTAGATATTCATTATATCATAATATTACTCCTACAACAAATAAATTAAGTATAATAATTATAATGTATAAGTCAGTTTCGTCCAACACTACTAACACCAAAACTGTTCAAGTTTAACGAACCATTGTTGAGTGAAGTCATAAGTTATTGATTATTGTATTGAACAATGACGAGCTTGACGAAACAACTTAATTGTTGGTTTAACAAAATTAGTAATTTTAAAATATTACAAACTAAATGTTTTTTCTTTTTCTTTTCTTTTCTTTTTTTTTACAATTTACGCACCTTTCATGTGACTCACCAACCAAATTCTTTTTTTAAATTGCTTTACTTACACAGTGTATGTATATCTTACTAATAGTTAATTTTAGCGTTAAGTACATTTATAATAATATAGGTTATTTTTTTATACAAAAAATGTAACTCAAAATTTCACAAAGCAGAGAATTTACAGACATTTTACGTTTTGAATTTTTGACGAAGGAACTACGCTGCTGCTGTATCTGTAGTAATTATTACTAATTATCAAAGAGATGTCAAAGTTGTATCGTATGTTGTAATAATAATAAGAATAATAATAATAAAGTACTCGTGATATTTTGCTTTTCGCTTTTGGTTGTATAACGCGCTATTTACATAAATAAATAAATGTGACGTGTATAGTACAAGTTTTCAATACGCACATCAAAACTAATCGTAAGATTAAATCAGAAGTAATTATGAGTGTTCAATACAGAAGGCTTGGATGTAAGATATACTACAAGGATAGAACGTAAGAATGAGAGTTTTGAGTTACTAAAACCGTTGAATTGACGGTGTACTTGCTTTACTTTAACTTTACATAATCTAATAATTTCATTCGGTTACTTTACACACATTATTTTTATCCAAATTCAACAGTACTCATAACTAGATTCTATCACATACGGTTCCCAGTGATGCAAACATAATCATGTTGTCAAACACACTCTGCACAAAAGACGTAAAAACTATATTAATACGGCGTTATACATAAACTAGACTGCTTTTTGTGCTTTGAATTGGGGCTTCAGTTTAGGCATCATGCATAGCATAGTACCTCACTTGGTCAACTGCAGCGCAATTGGATTTTTATGTACACAAGTAATTCATGATTAGATACTCGAGGCTACCTCTAAAGGGGAAATCTGTTAAACAATCTAACAAATTCGGCAAAGAAAACAATTTTGATCCTAACAATTTACAGAACCTTCAAGTTTCAAGAATATTGGTGAATTATAATTAATTTAAATACTCATAAAAAACTGCAGAAAACCCCCAATTCGATCAGCTTACAGATCATTTAAATATATACTTCGAATTCTTTCATATAGAAACTAATGACAGATAATATTGGACCGTAATTACGCTAGATTGTATTTAAAGCCATTGAGCTATTGTCACAACAAACTAACGGTAGCACGCATATTTAAACAAAAGATTGACTTGAGGCTTCATCACATTTGCGATATTAATTAATACATATGTATTGCTCCTACGCAATAACAAATAATTGAATTGCATCCATGATACAGTGGTTTACTCGGTACGAACTAAGATTCGAATGAATTAGTCTAATTCAAGAGGACTTCAATATAGAATACTTGTAGGTGTGTATACCAGAGGAAAAATCACTTAAAATTTGAAGGAGGCCCTGCAGGATGTACGCATAACAGTAACATATTTAGGTAAGTTGTTTGCAACTCGGTAAATACAAAACATCCAATGACTTCAAAAATTAGATGGACACAAATACATAGTTAATTCTAACAAAGGTAACCAGCATCTCTCGTTCAGAAAGCTCTCAATTCACGCTTTTCCAACAACATTTCAATTAGCACCTCCTTTTCTTTTGACGATGTGCGACTCTCTGGTATTGTATCAGTTAAATCAAACACGCTCAGTATAACAAACAAAATATTTATTTAACAGCTAAATAGTATTTCAATTGCATAAATAAATAACACGGGCTTTTTAGTCACTGAAACGACTATATACAGTGACTATACTTAATGTTAATAACTATCACTATCATTACATTTTCTACAATGACTATTTGATTGCATAACACAATAACTTTTGATTTTGAAGTAGTGAAATATATTGACCACGTGCTCGCAAACTGCTCGAATTTCTAAATTAATTTAAATTTTCTTTACTCAAAAAGAAATTAAATTACAGAAGCAACTACCTACATAACATACACATAATAGAATGTATTACAAAGAGTGCAGAATCCAAATAATGGCTGACCTAAGACTGTAATCGAATTAATACCTCAAGTTACTGAAATTTGTTGTGAGTCAGTGACAAATAATGTCAAGGGGAAACGTGAGGGTGTCAAGCAAGAGACTTTCGAGATGGGAAATTTTTGGAGAAGTTCCTTTTGCCCTGGGTAAAGCAGCAGGCACGCAGAGTAATCAATTTAGATAGCCTCGAGCGTTAAAAAACGTTGAAAATTCTTTTCTGAATTATCCCACTCAATCTGCCATTGAACTTTCAGCTTACATAATTTAGAGTTCTACTGCGGCTTCCTTTCACGTAGGCTTCCCATTATCTTTTTTTTTTAAAAAAACATTTCACTCGTTCTTGGTCTACTTACACACTTCAACCTAGTATTTAATTACTAGCTGTAATAACAATCGTACATACGCATTAGTACTAGTATTCGATAACAGTGTTGTTTTTACACTAATACTCACTAATTATGTGTGTATTTACCTAAACGAGTAAAAGTAGAAGCAATCTATTTACGTAACGTAGCATGAGAGTGAATTATTCTTACTCTTACTTTCACTGACTTTTTTCTTCTTGTCATTATTACTGTCGTACTTAACTACATTATTATTAATCTTGTAGAATCCTATAAATTATAAGCACAATAGTCATGGTCACAATTTTAGTATTGCTTTTCTGTTCCATTTTCGTTTTTCTTTTTTTTTCTCCATACAATAACGTCAACACTACCAGTACCAGTTAGTGCAAGTTTTGAAGTTCCTTATTTTAATTTTTAATGTTTCTGTAAAGTATTCAGTAATACATATAGTACGTAAGAGTAAACTACACTTTAGCGTAGTTGTAACCGTAATTGTAACCGTAAAGAGAGGCCTACGTAACTCATGAGCTATTTTATTTTATTAGTATTTACGTGTATTTATATAGTGTTTATTTATCTATACGTTTAATTATATGTAAAGTATTTGTAAGTGCAGTTTTTATTGCGATTTGTATTGTAATCATACCTTAAGACGGAAATTCTGGTTTAAAGTTAATCACTTTCCTTACTTTGGAACAATAGAATATCATGTCTCCACATTTCGTCGTTTCATTATCCGTATATAATATTATTATTTAGTAGTAATAAATACACTGACAAATTATTTCAAATACAACTATTAGATTCTAAACTCACATTATTATCATTTACTTTTTTAACATACAGAGAGTGAGCTGTTGTTCAGAGAACTAGATAATAATTTTACACGTTCGTAACTAAGTACTCCGTTAGTACTACTTCTAGTGCTACTTCAGTATTGCTAGTAGAAAGTATCTTAAAATTTCAAACAAGTAATTTGTGTACTTCCGGCTTTTTAATATTTTTCTGAGGACAGTTTCTAACACATACATTACGTTTAGAGGGCAACTTTTGGATGAATCAAATGATATTAACACTGAGTGTTCCTTTAGATCTCGTGTTTCAAAAATGAAGGAGTCAAATTAGTTAATCATATTTTGAGTACATACAATAGAGAAAATAGAGACTAAACTGTGTTTTTACTTGTATATTCCCTAATGTTCCTAAAACTTGAAAATTCCTTGTCTTTGTTTAAATTTTCAAGTTTTTCTACAGTACTTTTTTTGTATTTAAGCACAGGAAAGGACTAAATCAAAGTTTGGCGAATGATGCTATGTTGCTAGCGTTGTGTCGGTTTATATTTTGGAGTAGGTATATATCAAATGTTAATTTGAATTTGAATTTGTAGGCCGTATCATTAACATTCTTTTTTTAACTACAATAGTGTATATTTTTATAAAGTAGTACAGACATAACTTACTTATTGCTCATCTATTTGAGTTTAATATAATAATCTGATTTTGAAAGCTAAGTTATTTGGCTGTCTTCATTCTCAAGTACACTAGTTTTTTCTCTCAAATAGTTTAATTTTTTTTCTCATTGGTTTTGCTTTCATAATACATATCATCGACAAACTAGATAAGTGTTAAAGATTTTCCGAGAACTTTATGTATGCTCAGGTAACCTTGAATTTATTTTTACTCATTTTTGTATATTTTCAAAAGCATTTCCCCTATTTTCGTCGTTCAAGTAATTAAGTACAGGTGCAATGTAGATAGTAACAGTTGTGCACAATATAGTGTAAGAATGACAGTAGCATTTAAAAAATTACTAGTATTCATAAAAACAAAAACAAAACATGGTCGTTTTATATATACTTAAAAAACGCCATCAGGAATATTTCTGTAAATATATAATTATGTAAGTATAATCTGTAGAGAGGCATATGACATTGTTAAAAATGTTTTTTCTTTCTTCTCAGCTTGCAAGGATTCAATCCATTCTTTGTTTCGTTGAGATATTAGTTAAGTAAGGATTCCATGATAGAAAGTGAGGGTCGCAAATACACGTGTGTTTATGAAATGTTACTTGCGAGGACAGACAATACAATCTTGTAGGGCATGTCTCGTAGCTATAATGACAGTATGTTCAGAACATAATAAGTACATCTGTTAGATTTAAGTAGATTTGTGAACAGTAAAGTATATTTTATGTAAATATTTGCTGAGTTTCTTTTTTTTCTTCTTTCGGTTCTTCAAACTCCATAAGTACATTTGCTTCTTGGGGGGAGGTTTTGTTCTGCAAAATTTTTTCAGATTATTACGTTTTCTGAGCGGTCGAGGAAGGAATCTGTTGGGTTGCTCCATTCGGGGTTGATGTCATTCTTGGTGGTGTGGTCGGTGGCGGTTGTTGATGGACAGGGGATGATGAGTTTGTTCCACTTCCGGAGTGTGTACTCTCCATACCCTGATTTCCTCCGCCATTCGTATCATCCAGCCCTTCACTCCCATGCACAACCACACTGAAGTACCTCTCTGTGTAAATATCATACAATTACTCGAATTAGAGCACAATTCTTTTGACTAGGCTAAGAACTTATGTAGCACTGCAATGTAATGGCCTGATATTTTGAGAAAATATTTTAAAATGCAGTCAATCGCGTATAGACACAAAAATATTACTACATTTTTGACAGGTTAAGTATTAAGGATGTCCCAATACGTTATATATTTAACAATCCAAAATTGATTAAGGTCACACTGAACAAATTAAAATTGCACTGCAAATTTAGAAGCGTGCAAAAAACGGTATAGAACATACACGTTAGAAAATAATTTAATAATTTTCAAAAACTTAAAACAAGGATGGGAAAGGTGAATATTACAGATTTTACAATGCAAACGATTTAGAAAGGCTCTGTTTTTTAATTGTAATTGAGGGGAAAGGCTTGTTGATCAATACATTGATATGCATAGTGGAGGGTCACAAAATTATTAAATTACAATGCTAGGATTTTTTAGGAAGTAATTGTATTGAGAATCAGACTATGGTTTACTTACAGCTTTGATTTTAGAGAAGGTCGAACACTTACAGCTGCTAAAAAATAATTATTTCAATTTTCATTTAATTTTGTTAGTTAGGATTGGTGATGATTCACAGCAAATGCGGGCTTCAAGTTCACACTATAAACGAGAGTAAATTAAAAAATAATTCATGAAAATTATATTAAGTATTAGTGAGCGCAGAGTCAAACAAAACACTAAGCTCAAGGTGGGGTTAATTAAGCAACTGACAAATCAAAATCAAACACAGCCATGATTCAAATAGCAAAAATGCATACACCTAATATAAAAAGCTTGAGTAATATTGTCATTTTTTAAAAATTTGTTGAGCTGACTTTCGTGGTTGCATGGGAGATGGGAACTACGTACGAACTAATGTTTCTACCATATATATGCAATAAAACAACATAGGGTTTGAATCAAACTGGTCAACTATCTAGTAAATAGATTAATAGGGCATGGAACAACAAAATTTCTGGGGCGGAAACTTGGTGGACAGCTGATTTTGAGCTCTAGCCAGGAAAGAGATACCTAAGTATTCTTGTCATACAGTCATAGTCAAAATATATGTATGGAAAAATAAACACTGGAAGCACCACAGGCCAAATACTGACGTTTCGCCACAGTAAACAGTAACTTCAAAAACTCAGCTCCAAACTATAACCTGGACTCACTAAATTTCAAGCTACGTAAGTTTAAGTAATGCTACAAGAAAATTCATAAAAATCGTTTTAATTACAAACAAAACATTAAAACACCAAAATATTTTGGAAACAATCGTGGAAGAGAGTTATCCTTCAAGTAATACGTTGAAGGCATGAAAACATGAAATGCTTTAATAATTATTCCACAAAGAAATCGTCGAAACTGAAAAGTGAAGCCGACTATAAAATTATGCCAGAACCATGCATGGGAAAGAGTAAGATTGAGTCTCACCATCGTCGATTAGAGTGGCTGTGTTGGGCTCAGCCGGTCCAGGCATCAACGGTGAGACCATTGTGTAGTCAATGTTCTCATCTAAACTTATAAATGGTGCATTCCATCTAGGTAATGGAGTCGACCTTGATCCAGGGTTCCGGGAGCCTGAATTCGTGCTTGAGGGGAATAAACTGAGATTCGTTGGACTGATTACTCCTGACATTCCACTAACCGGATTAATATTGCTGTAACTGAATAGCTGGAAAAAAGAAAGGGACACAATCCCCGCAACTTCAGTAAAGTCCAATAAAAACAACCACAGTGCAGTGGCGCATGAGGGTAGCATATCAATTATTAAATGCTTATTATATATATTTGGACTGCCTCCACTTACCTGTCCAGAGGACTGAGAATGGAGATGACTGAGAGAGTAATCTCTGGACACTGGGAAAGAGGAGCGAGGGGTAGGAGATGGGTCATTTCCTTGTGAATTTGGACTAAGAGGACCCCGAGATTCCCTAGCTGCACTATTCGAATCACTACTGGTAAGAGGAGGTGTATTGGATGCAGGCGGTGATGCTCCTAGTCCACTACCCCCCATGTCAGTTGACCGGATTATTGTGACCGGTCTCGCCATTGGAGCTGCTGGTGGTGGTGGTGGAGGTGGAAGCATTGAGCTGCTGTAGTAAGCGGATAATTTGCTACTCACACGAGCATTTCCCCCCTGCAAATTAAGATGTTCACTTTTTACGGCTACTGTATTTGGTACGGGTTTAAAAATGAATCAAGACGCATCAAATCAAATTCTCTAATGTCATCTAATTCAAAGTCATTCAAACCTTAACTACCCCGGTTAAGTTTCAGTCTGACCACACTCTACAATCTAGACATTCTAAACTAATCTAGAATGTTCTTACAAACTTCAAAAATAATACTAATAATAATATGTATTCATTACAGTTACATTTCCGACATGGTTTTCAGTCTTTATGGTTTTCCCAAACGGCATACAAAATAAATAATTTAATCGTTCGACTGTGTGTGCACATTAGAGCAGATCTACTTAAACACCCGATTAGTAACGTTCTCCGATTACACCCAACTTGTTTGAAGATGAAGCTTACCATTAAACGGCTTTCAGTTTAAAATCATATTTAATTTACTGGTCAAATAATTGAAAACCAATGGATAATGAATGCGATTATGCTGGTAAGAGTAACTACAGGTCTCATCAGTGAACAAGTTGGGAACGTTTTCTTGTACAAAACACGGTGAGAACTGAACAAAGCCTAAGAAAGAGGTGAATGAGGTTTGAGTCGTTACATAGTAGAGTACCTGGCCGCCAGTACTCTGTGCTTCTTGACAGACGAGGGTGACAAAGTCCGAGAAAGTATCGTGGCCGTTCTCATGGTACTTAGCGGGACTGCCATGGTGTTCATGACTGTCCGTGTGGTAATAAGATGGGCCACCGCTACCGCCGGTCAGGCTACTTGAACCCAGAGTGGTAACGGTTGTATGTTGATTTAGACCTAAACCCAAAGAATAGACAAGAGAATGGCATCATTAGTGTGATTTTTACGCTATTATTTACACGTATGCGATTTACTAGTTTTACACACCTAAACGAAACAATTGTACACACAAAACTTTCACAATACTGATAACACACAAATAAAAATATCAACAATTCTATGTAATACATTACTTAAAACGAAAAGCCGCAACAAAAAACACGTAATAACTGAACTTCAAAAAATAAATACGTATTGCACTACTCTATTAAACAGTAATTAGTGAAAAACATGTCTTTAACAAAAACAAAGCAAAACACCATGCCTGTCATTCCGTAGTCTAATTAATACGTTAAAACTACTAAATAGGATCCATCATTGTGACAGATACTGCCTACACTCCTCCTGGTTATTCTTAACCGATGTACTTTTTATAAAGATCCTCGAAATCTATTTGTGGACTAATACTGTTTGCTTTTTCATATTAAGTCGAGTGGCTTCCTATCGCAAGAAATATTACAGTTATGTATGTCTTATGGCTAGCCTCAAAGGTGAAGGGTTTGAGAGACAATGATTATTAGACTCACGTGGACCGCCGTTGTGGTTCCCCCTGTTCTGTTTCATGAGGGAATTACAGTTACCAGCCTGTGTTTTCTGTTGTGCGTGTCCATGATGATGTCCAGCGTGCTGTGGATGGTGTGAATGGTGATGACCACCACTGTTACCATTACTATTGTTGTTTATATGGTTGTGATGATGATTATTCGTCAGATTACTTTGATGACTGGATTGGTGATGTCGGTTATGAGACCCTACAAAGTTTAATCTTCACATTTACCATGCAACTCTACTACTATACATGTCATGACCGCATCTGTATCTCAATGCCAGCATCGAATGGAAGCAACCCAACACCCGAAACCGAAACAATATTCAACCTAGCGAGCTACGAATTTTAAAATCAATTGCATCTTAGTTTCTTAGTTTTCTTTTTGTCTAATTTGTATAAAAAATAAACGCTGTTATTTAGCGATTATTGTGTATAATGAAAGATGCCAGAAATAAAAAAGGATGATCACCTCCCCAGATAATATGTGCTTGATTACTTTTTACACAAAGGAAAATCTATTAAATAGCTAACACACAAAGGTTTACTTTAAAATACTAGTTGTTTTTAAGAATTCAAAAAATAAGCACTGTAAGCAATTCAAAACACAAGACAGTAAGCAACGTAGCAATAGCAGTCAATACAAGAATACAAAATCATGCCACAAAACAAATCTAGGTGCATACTTGCTCAAACTAGTAGGAATGTGAATTTGGGGTGAAAATCCTTACCGTGATCAACTTCGGAGTGCCAACTAGCTTGACTGGATAAGGATGCAGGGCTCTGACCATAGTAGGCTACTTCATTACTTTTATCCCTTCCTCCTCCAACATCCAACGGATCATCTTCAGAGCTCAGTCTTCGCCTCTTACTTCTATGTTCAGTTTGTGGACTAGGTAAACTTCGAGGCAGCGCCAATGGGCCTGGACACACACACAATAAAAAAAAATTAATAAGTCACTCCCTTCACTTTCCATCCGCACCCCAACCAAGCCTCATCCCCCACATTGCCTCTTATCTCAATCTGTCAATTTAATTTCTTCTTCCGAAATGTGGACACTAGGTACAATATGCAGACAAATACTACCGTATTGACACTACAATAGTGTTTAATATAGCTTACTGTAAGTGCCGGATCCCATAAGAACCGAATGGTCTGGACCAGGAGGGGTGTAGCTATTACAGTAGTAGCTACTAGGATTTTCAATTTTGATCGTAGGCTGGAGTCCATTTGAGCCTTGAACGATGGACGCTGGAGTTGTCAATGACATAAAGAACATAAGAAAAAAAAATGAAATCAGACATGAAGCTTATTAGTTTAACTTAAGAATTCGAATATTACTTTTTTGCATACACCGAGGGTTGATATCATACTAGAATCTACGGAGTGGTAGTTGTAAAACTTGGGCAGATCTTTGGTTGGAGATATAAAATAAAATAAAATACAAATGTGACGAAGAAATCCTATAGCATGTGTATGCAATGTACCTACGTATAGGCATGAGTGTGTAATCATGTGAGAATTTTGGAATGTGTGTTGTGTCTCTTTAACAGTGTGAGTGCCTGTCTGTGTGCCTGCCATATGATTTGGTGCGAATACGAACTAAATCGGATGCAGAAAGAAAACTGTCTATCCCAATCTGACCTAAGCTATATACATAGAACCAGAAGTCAGAGCAGAAAGAAAGTTGAAGGTACAGACTACATGCAATGCAGCGAGCACCCAGCCCTTCACTAAAGACTGTTAGTCGATTCTTTTTATCCTGTTCATGTGCCATCATTGAGAGTATCATCTGTGTCCTAATCAAACACATACGCAAGCATTTTGAATAGTTTTCAAGCAAAACGAATAAAAACCAATGCAACGGCATGTAGGAAGATGGAGAGGAAATACAAATACAGTCGGAGCTGTGAATCTAAGAGATGAGAAGAGAAAAGAGCACAAGAACAAACCATACCCGCACCAAGCTATTTCATACCAACACCAACCAGCCCCAGCACCAGTACCAGTACCCAGCCATACCAGTCAAAATAAAAAAAAGACAAGACAGATATTCATGAGTGAACATGTGCATGGAAAAAAATCGACTTCGACACGCAAGTAAGTGGAGAAGTTTTCTCGTCATAGATAGTAGTAACTTGCATCTTGTGTCATACGGAATACGAATGGTAGGAAATGTACGGAGGGAGAGAATTACGAGGTGAGCACGTTGTGCATGCTTCCCTAGATTTTTATGCTCCTATTACTTTCTTGTCCCTTTCCTTCTTTACAATTCTCCTCTTTTGCAGTTTAACTACTCATCTTATGTCGTCGACTATCTGTACAGCAGATAAACCGACAAACCGAACCAGACCAACATCATCCACCAACCAGTCAAACTACCAAACCTACATACCTCCCAACTCACCCGCCCGTCCTCTCCTCAACTGACTCACTAAAATCTCGGCTGAACTGACACTCATTGTGAGGCAGATTGAAAGCATCTACAGCTTCCTATATCCATCCTAACACCATGTGAGCACAGATACAGAACCCCTTCAGCGACTGAATCAAAAATCCTACAGTCGAGATACCTTGGTTTAGAAAGGTACTTAGCTAACAGTCCCAGTAAAGACTTCGTCATGTGTATTCGTATATCCAACCTAGGGCCCTTTGTATCTCATCATACGTACAAGGAAGCATCACATCACACTCATCACATGCACTCTAGAGACACAGGGATGACTAGACATTACGCTACGTCATGTTATAACCTTGGAAGACATGAGGATGATATCAACTGAGAATTTGCTTCACCAGCTCACTTATGTGCATTGAAATCCCCAATCGAACATCCATACTGTCTCAACAAACATGAGATCAACTTCTCTTCAATGGATACTTTCATCCAAGTAAGCCAAATGTATCCCCGATCAATGTGCACGGCACAGAATCGTATCTATCTGTAGCTCCTTCTAACGTATCCGGAGCCACCCCAAACGCTACAGCTAAGACTAGACGTGGCTCCGTATATCTCGACATCATATCTGCACTACATTCAGACGATTCAGAAAAAGAAAAACAGAAGAATATAACCCGGAGAAGACGGAGGCAAAAAATACAACATCATTGAGCATTATTTCAACTCAACAAAAGTCACCGACCGACCAACCGACCGACTCAGAAAAATCAGACAGGATCCACTACTTGTCCTTTCTGACACCCACCCGTCAAACTATCATTGCTGACAACTGGAAGTGAAATGACAGACTTTCTGATTCACACTTATCCTTTCTTTCTTCCCGCCCTTCCCCAGACAGCTTCCTTTATTTTTATTTATCTTCCTTCCTGAGCTCCCTCGTCCCTTTTTCCCCGAGTCACATACTAGTTAGCCAGCATCCCCATCTCAAAACGGATAGACGAGCCATTGACGTCCTAATGACATCTACGTACCTACATACACATACGCTTCATATGCCCCATCACACCAACACACACCCACTAACTCCTGACACGATTAACATTAACACTTACGTCCAACAAACTCATGTCTAATGGCCATACAAATACCTACAGACTACTAAGCAGCCACTAATACAAGTAGCACTGTACTGGCTGTAGGCAATTGCTCCGTACTTTATATTTACAAATTTCCAACTGTCACTCATTCTATTTGCTCCCCTCTGTCTGCTTCCGTCTCTCTGTCCGTCGAAATTGTCTCTTCTGGCTTCTCTACGAGAATCTTTAGTAAAAACAAAGACTGACGCACGACGGCTCCAACGACAAGGTATGACGGGATAACAATGCAACGTGTACACGGAAATAACGATAGGTACATCGGTATAAGCAGTAATATAGCCTTTATAATAGGAGGACGGACAAGAGATTGAATTAAAAAGTACGAGAGTTGATGGGTACATAAATGGAATGGGAATGTCACTGAATTGTCTAGAATTGTCAATGTACATTTACCTATTAGTGAGTACATGATACAAGTAATACTTTCCCTTCCTTTCCTTTTGTTTTGCTTTGCTTCGGAGAAAAGGGGTGACTAAGACAAGACAAGACAAGGCAAGACCAGAACATGGCAAGTAATGGAAGGGAGACAGAGATCGTCCAAACACTACTGCCACTGCTTCGAGAAACGACATCCACCACAATGCTCACTACTCCATTCCCTCGCTTACTACACGAAGATAATCATGTAAGCTAGCTTACAGTACAAATAGACACATACGAGAGAGAGAGAGAGGGACGGAGATATCTATGGAATCCATGGGTAGATACTTTTGTGCATATTTACTCTGACGGTCGGTAAATCGTGAAGGAGGAAAATGAAACCCACACTCTCACTCGCTTCCATGAACATTGGATTTCCATAGGAGAGCCATAAAAGAATCCAAGTGTATATAAGGTCTAGGTTTTTCAAGTCTCGACAAGGCTGCCTACAGCATCAGATGAAGCCACCAGCTACAAATCACTACAGCTTATGAAATCTTCCTCAATCCTTCGTCCAGTCACACATACTCTCCAGCCTTTCATTTGATAGCTCACAACTCCTCCTAATAGTTGTTACAAAGGTACTTTACAAACTCAACTTAACTAAATGATATGATCCATGTATGATGTCATGCCCCACGCGCCTTTCCTACAACACAATACAATGCATCCGTCGGATGTACATATACCCAGTCGAACATAAATACTACGTCCAATATCCCCACATTTACTCGTATTTAAACTTTCACCCACTACCTATATATTATTGCACTGCATTACATTGTACTTCATTTTATACTGCCATCCACGGATGGATCTCAAATTCTGCACGGTCTTTACTTACTAACTCATACTTCTGTCTTCAGAAAACTTAGCTCAATTCCTCTTGACTCCGATACATTTTTCTAAATCCCTTTCACTTAAAACAAATGACTGTACAATCGCTTTCCCTTTCGCCCCAACCAAGTCGCCTAGTACCGCCTTTGCAGCCCAGAATTCCAGGGGACAATCCATACAATTGTTATGCAGTCATTAAATCTTCATGGCCTTCTTTCTACAGCACTGTGTCTAGGAATTACGTAACTATTATTTTAGCTACGATAGCTAAAAATTTACAAATACTCATCCTGAGGCGCTACTACTGCTATTTTTATAATCTTACACTCAATAAGCATAATCTTTGCCCCTCTCATCCTCTAACTAAAGCATCTGAGACGTACAACAATCACGACAAACCAAACCATAGTATGCTTGTTGGATACCTAGTGTCTTAATAACTCCCTATCCGTAGGCACGGTACTCGTCCCGATGAGCGAACGTAACTGAAATCGTAATCTTTTAATTTATGAGATCGTCCCCATAATTGAACCATGTAAACGAAATAAATTTTCAAAGCCACATAGACTAACGTAAGATTGGATGACGATGCGAATGATGCGATGCTCGTGATCGATACAAAGTAGATGAACAACAGAAGAGAGAGAGAGAGAGAGAGAGCGATAGAAAGCTCGGTTGCGAGTGAGTGAGATAGAGAGACCCAGTGGCAAAGGCAGAGAGCGAGAGATAGATAGATAGAATGGGTTGTGATGAAAAGGGTCAGAGTTATGACCCGAGCAACTCGTCAAATACCTCCTGGAGTGGTGGAAACCGCAGTGACAAAGCTCTGCTCCCAAACTGCTTAGTTAAATGGCTAGTAAAGGAGACACCATTTGTCATCAATTCCTACACACAACATTTAGCCTCCCGATGCATATACAACAGACCATAAAAGCTTCTGATGATATCATGAAATTACTACACGCCACACTGTTTCCAGGGCCACACAGAACTCCCTCCATTCTCACATTCACACATACACACTACCGAGAGTAACTACAAACGCAAAGCCCGCAACCACCACCACCACCACCAGCCACACACACATTTATAGATTCATAAGGAAAGCCTCCGTCGCACCAACACCAGCCAGCAGTAGTCTACGTACCGAGACCAAGACCCAAACCGACACAGACCACCATCCCACACAATACAGAGACACGGACAAGCACAGACGTTACGTTACCCTCCCACGACTCTCTCTACCCATACAAAGACGTACTTAGCGACCATGGATGTGTGGGTTTGTGCAGAAGGAAACGAAGAAGTGATAGGAGTCGAGAACTGGAACTGGAACTACCTACCTATATCATAATGATAAGTACAACACTTTTTATCGCTCGCTAAGTTCCTCATCCCGAAGCATCCCTTAGCATAGAAGCATAGAGCCCATCATAATACCATAGCCGACCCGCCACCAGAGTCACCAGAAGGGAGCACAGAGTACAGATCACCACCAGCCCAACGTACCACCACATCACAGTCCATGCAGCACACACGTCCCATGATTCCACCTAATACTCTCCAAAGCAAACTCTAACTGTACTTAATTTATAAGAGACATTTAGTAGTACACAGTTTCCTCCATAATCATCACTATGTAATGCAATTCAAATTCATCCGATCCAATAGCCTACCGCCAACTGTAACAATGTACACTCCAGTTACTCTTCCTTCGTATGTGGCCCCGTTGGTAGTTAAAATAGAAAAGAGAGTACATGTAGATGATTACGCATATATTCATTGAGCTTATTTATGTTCTTTCTGGATAAACTACACATGACAATATTACCCAGCTACCTCGAGCCATGGTAGCCTCGTCTTGTCGCCACAGTTCATAATCTGTAATCTGTAACCACATTTTCGGCTCTACTTACGACTCATACAACATGCCTCCGTAGGACCGTACATTTGCTCGCTTATATTTATCTACTCGTACAAAAGCTATGGAAAGCAAAAGGAAGCAAATAGGAAGACAATCCAGTGCCAGTCGAAGGAGTGAGTCTTCTACGACACATGAATCTAAATACACGGACAGCCCTATCTAACAACATCATACTGTAAAGAAAAATGTAATTTATATGACAGCCTTTTCCTTCATTTCCCTTTCTGCCCTTGTAGTTGCATTATATAATTATTCCATACAGATACAGTCGTGTGTGTGTGTGTGCCTTTTAATTGCTTGCAATGTGCTATGTCCTTACATTATTTTTGAGCTAGGATGCACATAAGCTGGTGCCGACACATTACAGTATGTTTTTTAGTAAATATGTGTATAGGTATATATAATTACAGCTGAGGACTGACTTGAGTATCTGTAATCTTGTAATGTGTTGCCGTGTTGTTGGAGATGGAGAATAGATAGAAGTACAAATAAATAGGGAATAGATTGGAAAAGATTGCATTGGAAATAGACAATAGATACATGTATATAAAAACAACCAAAACGAAATCTGTGTAAAAAAAGGAAGCATTGATTTTTGATTTGATTTCTATATATGGCTAATACTTAGTAGTAAACGTAGAATGTATTCACCTTTGGAGAGTCGCCAGAGCTCTTTCGAAGCAAAAACTCCTGTGGCCAGTATAGTGTCATTGCATATTACACCATTGTACGGATTGTGAGCATACCCTGTCCAAATAAACCAATATTCATTAGTCAAAAAGTCAATTACGCCAAAGAAAAAAGATTTGATTACAAAATACTAAATAGAATGTAAGTTCTTGAGTACGTCTAGGTTCGGAGTTAGGCAAAGACATTCAATATTTTCCCCTGGGTTTTTGCTCAATATAATATATAGGTATTTAGGTATTTACAGTTCTTTATGTCCAGAGAGAATGAAGCTCAAAGCTCATCAGTTGTACATATGCTATATAGCTTTAAATCCATTTGTCTACTTTAGTTACTTTGGTCCTCGAAATCAATCTTTATATCCTTTTTGAATCGTATACCCTCTACATATACTATGGAGGTCTACACAGCAGCCAGGATTGAGTATATGAACATTGAATCAAATCTTCGTTATGAGAAACACTATTACCTTATGAATCGACGCTTGTTATTTTTATTCAAAATGTACCGATTTCACATAATATGCCCATTTCCACTTTATAGCCACAGCTAAAAAAAACCCGTGGCCACGGTTGGTTGCAACGATTGCTCAGGAATATAAATCCACTCCCCACCACTTACCCGGAACACCCCTCAAAACAATAACAACAGCGCGGGCGGGAATCGCATCAAAGCAATCAAATCAAAGATGAGCCATTCAATAATTCAATAATTATACTAATGCAAACATGCCCCTTGGACTCTAGTAACTTTTAGGAGGGAGTACAGCGGTAAAGCCCGGGAAAGTAAATAAAAATCGAGTCTGAAACAAAAGAAGAATTTGGGGTTGGTCTTCCGAGGATGGGCATGAGATGGGAAGGTGTGCTTAGAAGGAAGGTGAAGCTTCTCGACTCAAGACTCCAGTGGATTAGGAGGACAGGAGGTGGGAAGAAAGTTGGGAAGTTGTACGGGAATTTGCTCACAAGTGGCGATACAAAATGACAGCGACGACCCTTCAAGTGTGAACAAAGGAACAAGTATGACAGACGAGAAACGATTGAGAAGAAGTGAGTGGTTGGGCTGCCGCTACGTGTTGTTTGGGAAGGAGTGGAGATCCAGTTGGGGCTTCTAATAGTGAGATTCGGTGGAGAGGTCGGAGGAAAGCAGAGCAAACGAAAAACGAAAGCGGGACTCATATGTCACGGCTGGTGTGGTGGGTCTATGTCTCAGAGAGTCGCTCAAGTGTGTTGTGGTGTTCCAGGAGAGAAACCGACCAGGGCCACCACCAACTAGTAGCAGAGAGAGAGAGAGAGAGAGAGAGAAGGGCAGGGAATTTTGTACATAGAAGTCGAAGCTTAAACGCCTTACACACAGACAGAGTCACACAGAACCACACAGACACACACACACAGCCACACGGAGGGAGAAATGGAAAAGCGAAGAGGAAAGAAAAGGAACTGCCGACTAAGGACTATCGAAATCGTCAATTGCTAGCGTTATCTTGTTGGCGATGCCTATGGAGTCGGTTTTATATGTTGACAAGAGTGGTTTTTTGGTGGTGTTGGAAGTGAATTGATGACAAGTTCTATCCTCTGATATGGGTTGAAACAAACCGACCTTTCCTGAGATGTGGATCCCCATTTCTGAAGACATACGAGCACTATCGTTTGTCATATGAGTACAAGGAAAGACCCGTATCCGCTATGTCCCTTGAACCCAGTCTCCGTCTTCCTTTACCAAAGAAAATTTACAACCACCGACGGCATCGAAGAACCATCGGGACCTGCCCCTCTCTTTTGACTTCCCTTTAAATATCACCTATAAATCCCAAAATCTCAAATAGATTGCTCATCCATACTCATCTCTACTATTCAACATTTCTCTCTCTCTCTCTCTCTGTCTCTCTCCTTCACTGGATCCTTAGCTACCTCCAGTCATACCACCGAGCCACACACCACCCACATACATTACCACGAGCACTTATCCATCCATATACCCACCACCTTCTATATAAATTTCCCGCCTCTACTCATCCAACTCTAACTCCTTCAATAATTCCATTCAAAACAGTAGCAAACAGATCAAAAGGGATACAGAGAAACAGAGAAAGCGTACGTCCGCCCGCCCGCTCGAATTCGAAGCTAGTGTCATCGTAATCTTTAGAACTATAGCCGTAGCCTATAGATACAGAGCGACAGAATATAATATGAGATCCTCTCGCTCATACATACTGATGCGGAGACTGAGCCACCAGTCCCAATTCAATGTAAAAGTAAAAACGAAACGACCGAAGGAGAGAGCTCGCCATACATGTATATCTAGATACTCCTTTCAAACAGAATTATTACAAGTCTCCACTCCACTTCCGTCCATGAATGCACTCTCCTCGTCGACAAGCGAAATCCTTTTCCTTTGCAAATAATCTTCCCTTTGACTCGTCGCCGCCGCCATAATTAACCTCGTCAGCTTCATAGGAAGCCCATGGGAGAAAAAAATGAGCAACAGATTCTACAACTCTTTCCCGTCAACACTTCGTCCCTACACTCCTCCTCAGAGAAACCACACAACATACCACACAACACCATGCAATCATCCATCCCCGAAAATTACCAGCCCAGACTGCACCATCCATACCCCACCGATCCGATGATACCCCATAAGCACTTAACATTTTACATGAACCAATTCCAAATAAATCATTTACTACCATCAAGAAAAAATATCACCTTCCCCCCTCCCAACCCCCTCCACTCCACCCCCCACAACCACAGAAACAGTTGTAAAAACCAATGGCACCTATTTACGACCCCATTTATCCCATACAATTATTCTTCCTCCAAATCCTGTTGACTTCTCCCAGCTCACTATGTGTCAATGTATTTTCTTAAGCTCAACTACATAAATTCTCCGCCTCTGACTAAATCCTCCTTTATGAAAAATATAAAAATCCATACGAACCACCCATCATTCATTCCCAAGAAACGGCAGAAATATATATAAAATATATATAAAAAGCTTTTATGTCATCCTTTTCTAATTTTACCCACATCAATAAAGATTCCATTTCCACAACTCTAAAACCATGACCACGTGTACACTACTGAAAAATGACGAAAATATACCACTTTTGAATTTGCTCCTTACTTCAGAAGATATCCAAATATCCACATACCTACCTACAAACATTCAATAAATGAAAAAATATCCCGCTCCAAAGTCTGCCCAATCCTTTAACACTATAATATGTATGTATCTACCTACGTCCTTACTTTAGGGTACCAAAAATATTTGTATGCATACCTACCCACCTACAAATAAACCAAGCTGGAAAACTAAATTAACACAAATCTACTGAAAAATATAAATCCAAATCCAACACCCAAGACACTCACAATCTAGAAACCTACATAAAATGCATAATGAGACTCATAAATCCTCTTCGTTTAGAAAGTCCAAAAAGAAAGGAGGGAAACCAAATTCCAAACCCCAAACATGGAACACAGTACATAATGCAAAGAGCCGCGGAAAGGAAAGGCTGATGAGACAAGGTTGCGAAGAGGAAAACGAAGGGAAAGAAGAAGAGATTGAAGGGAATGGTTTGAAAGTGAGTCTCTTGGTTTGTTTTTTTGAATGGAATGTGTACTGTGGAACTACACTGGAGGAGAGAGGAAGGAGAAGTAAAAGTAAAATGCAATGGTTTAGTGCGAGAAACCAGTTGGGTTTATAATAAAAGGGATGGGGTCGGGGCGGTCCAAAGGAAAGAAGATGTAAATGGGGCTTGAAAATCGAAGGGAATCGAAGCACAATAAGTGAGGCAGAGGAGAGACAGACGTACACAGTAAGAGAGCGAGCGAGAGAGAGAGAGAGAGTAGCGAAAGTAGTGAAGAGAGATGAAACATGAAAATGTTCCAAGGAAACTGTTTATCCGAGAGGAAGTGGTGTGTAGAACACGACCCGACATAAATCCCTATTGTGTAAGACGAACAGAGAGAGTCATGAGACCGATTAAGGGAATGAAGATGTGAACCTCTTTTACCCCTAAACACACACACATACCTATACACATCTCGGGCTCCTTATAGCCCGTCTTCCCCCCATGCACGGTTACAGAGTCTCCTCATCTACCTTAATAGCTCAGCTCAGTAGCTTCGCTCTCAGTTCAGTTCAGAGCTCACTTGAGCAGTTGCTAAACGCAGTGAGGAATGCTAAGACTGGAAACTGAAACTGGAACTCCTACGCGTTTCCTAGGTGGGTACATGCCACGTACGGAAGGGAGATATAGGCAGCCATCACCACGCAATGATATAGCAGATGTTAAAAGTATCTCCTGAGCCAGAGTCAAAACAGGCGAGACAGAGATCTGCGAGGAAAGTAGTTGCAGTCTGAGTAAATAGTAGCGAGTAAAAAGTAGTACAGCCATGTACATAAGGACACAATTCACGAAGCAGACGAACGGGAAGGGGAATCTAAAGAAGCATTCCATGTGTTCCCAACGTCGACAACGGCCCGCCACAACACAACACAGAACACGACCCAATCCACACAACAGAAACAACACCCAGAGAAGAACAACTCGCAAAAACGGCGACGGCGACCAACCAACAAACAACTCCGCTCACTTTCTCTTTCAAAGGCTATTCCTTACACATTCCCATTCTTAAAATGTATCATGCATACTCCATATAGATAAATATCTACAATCTACCCAGTGCTCATGCAATCAGATCCATGGGTACTCATACAAACGCTCTTATACATTATCTCTATTCTACACAAGAACGATGCTACATGAAACCATAAACACATGAACAGCCCAACAACACAGCGTTAGCCTTAGCCTTTTTACCAGGAGTAGGGAAGAATTGTGTACCTCGGATCCTCGGCACTCCACATCCAATTCCACCACACGCTACCGCTCCGCATTCAAGTAAATAGAAAGCCGCATAGAGTTATAATGTACAGCTTGAGAAACGATTACATACCTTTCCTTTCCCGTGATGCGGAGCCTGAGCTCAAGAGTGGGGAGTATGTACAGAATTTTTAGAGTCATCTACCCATCCCTATCTCTATGTACCTTCCTAAGTAGAACCCACAATTATTTTATTACACACGAGCTGGGTGCTGGTTGCTGGAAGGAGCATATAGTTGCTTTCCCTTCGGCTGCTTTAGGTAAAATATATACACAAACGTTTTCCGACAACTAACTTTCATCGCGTCCTCGAATGTTTTCCCTTTTACCCGACCGAACAACCCAAGTACATACGTGAGCATTTACCTTCAATGGATGTATACTGAGCCGTGGAAGAAAAAAAATATTCCCGTACGTAGGTACGTACTAGACCGTAACTCTGATCTACGCGTCCTCTAAAGACAGTGAGAGAGCGGGAGAGACACAGAGAGACGGAGCAAGCGAGAGAAAGCAGAGTGAAAGTAGAAAAAACGGAATCAAATATCTTGATTTATACAGCTTTTTCACCCTTCAAATAAAACCTGAACTTTTCCAACTCAAAAGACTTGAATGAATCTTTCTCTCCTTTCAAGGATGCGATGCACATCAACCAATTGCTAGTGACTCTAAACCACTGTCAGCTCCTTTATACTCCTCGTAGACAGTTTGTACATGGGAAGGGGAACTAATAAAAAAAAACTTTCCAGCCCTACATAAGAACCTCCCTTACATATACACTCTACCTTTAAAGTTTTCACTTAGACATTTCCTTGTTTTCTCCTTTGTTCACCCCTACCGTTGTTTTCTCATTCAATTGATATCCTTTAAATAAACTTAAACGGCAAATAAATATGTACCTTCGTACATAAACGGATGAACACTTTATTTGTCGTGCAATTTTTAGTTAGCTCACACTGAGCAATTACTACAATATTCAAATTACTAATGATAGTGAGAGAGATAATGTCAATTTCCATTTCTTACAACTATAGCAGCAGAAAATATAATGTTGCACCAAGCAATAATATTCTACGGAAGTTCAAAAGAGAGCGCTAAAACAAAAACAACGAAAAATCTACTATTTGTAGTACTACATAGGATACAAAACGATAGTTCGTTGGGGCAAGTATTTTAAAATAGTGTCTTGTCATGAATTCATACGACACATACATGTGCAGGTCATACGATGGGCCCAATCCACATCGGAATTATGCGGGTATAGGTAAGGGTCGTACATAATGGGATCTAGACCCAACAGCGATTACATGCTAGATCACAGTCCTCACCCCATCCTGTGTGACAAGGACGTCCGAACATGGAAGCAAGTCGTCCTTCCTACAGCAATTTCATCACTCGTTATTGAGGAAGAAGGTAATCATAAGGCAGACTTGAATGGGTTTCTCTGTCCACCGCTATCCCATTTCAAACTCGCTCTCCGAATGCACAAAAAGTTCCTCAAGATGAGTAAACGTTTCATTCGAGTCATAGCAAAATATTACGACTCCATTTTTTTCATACACTCTCTCAACACTTCCCTTTCATGTACACACAGACATACGGACAGACACGTAAGTGCATAAGTACCTCTCATGCACACTCTACGACTGTACAATCTACCCAAGTACAAGGAGCCTCTTCTCCTATTGAACAAGAAAGGGGAAAAAAACATATTTGAGCACTTATGGAAGCTGTTTCCATCGTGACCGACATGAAGCGTAGTGTTCAGTTTCTGTGTAGTAGAACGTGATTATATAATCTGTAGCATACACGATGTCATTGTAGAGAGTTTTTTGAATGTATGGATGGTGGTGGTGGTGGTGGTGGTCGGTCGGCGGTTCATATTCTGGTTGTACATAGTAAAAAGACAAAGACAAGGAGACGCATCTCTTAGGCCTGAAATGCTAGAATAATAGTAACGTCACTGGCCAACAAACCGGGAACATCGGATCATTGGACATAGAATTTATGCAGTTCCAACTGTCGCCCATGAACTCTCCCGAAAATGTGACCGAAGAAAGAGGAGAAAAAGGAAAGAATCTCTTCATTCTCAGCTCCTTTCAACTACCCCCAGCGTCCACAGAATCATATCAAACCAAGAAAGAAATGCATATATATTATACTCCTCATTTCATCTACAACTCTGATCTAAATGTCTTCAGACAGATTCTCGCTCTATCTTACTCCTCTAAATACACTAAAGTCCACAAAGACAAAGACAATTCTATTTAACATACCCTTCACGACAGTGTACAGTACACCATTTCAACATTTCTCTTGTCTCCAGCTGACTTCAACTAAACTATCATGTGTGGCTAGCCCGAGACACTACTGCACGTACATGAATATGGAGTGAGAGGCATATATAATCAACTCGAGAAAGCCATCGTGGACACAAGAAAAGAGACCCAGTGTGTACATACCTAGCAGTACTTTACGCTCACGCTTAAAGTCTTAGTCGCAATTCGCAACTGCCATTACTTCTTTAGACCATCCTTCTATACTGTGCTATTATTGCATTCTTTTTTCACACTCAACTACAGCACAAAAAATAAAATATAATAAAATAAAGAGCAAAGACTTTCTCCACTCAATGTCTTAGTTGCTCATTCGTAATTTGTTTCTCTCTCTCTATCTCACTCTTGCCTTACCATAACATGTGAAGAAATTACACAGCCCGGGTAGTAATGACAGTACCGTCCTTACAACATTAAGAATAATAATAGGTGAGAGCCGCGATTCGGAAGCTTTGAATTCTTTATCATTAGTTTAACATGAGTAAATTGAGTTGGTAAATGAGATAACTAGTAATCGTAAGTACAACTATACGCTCGAAACAGTCATACATACATAAGTATATACGGATGCCTACATTAATAAATATTATTGAAACCACCACCTCTCGTAGATACTACCTATAATTATAGGACACACACACACACAATCTACGGCTAAGCAAATCTCTATCAGCAGAGTCGAAAGCTATTAATTGAAGAAATACATGAAAATGGTCATTTGCAAATCTTAAGCCGTCTTAAGATGGAACATGCTTAAAATCAGCATGAAACATCAGTGCACCATTCCAGATACAATCTGGCCCACCCCCATACAGACTTGGATAGCAGCAGCCTATGGAATCTAGAACCGTACATCCAAGCTGGACATGGACTGTTCGTATGCAGACTGGAACTCAAGGAAGGACACGGAAGGAAAAGGGAAAGGAGTAGGTGACTTTCACCGAATAATTTTACACTACCTATGCACAAACCCCGTACAGAACGATGTGATGAACACTTACGATAAAAGACAAGCGTCGTACAAATGCACATAATGAACTTGTTATTCCGTCTCCCCACCAAAATAACACCAGAAACAGCGCCACTACCACTTCCACCTACACACATAGCATCACTTTACGTCCCCCCTCCGAAACTCCAGCTTAACATTCTTAATATACACATGCAAGGCAGAGCGCATGCATATTTTTGCATGGGGACGCTCACGTATGTGGCTGCACATATACATGCATGGTCTGGTCTCTGATTCTACGTACTTTTACACATTTACACTCGGAGTCTGTATCATCCTTAAGTAAGTGATGATGGGAAAGTAACGGCCCATAATTAAGACTTCCCCAAGCATACGGCAAATTTCATTAATGAGTTGCAAACTACTGGAATACAAATAGGTCTTTCTTCCCCCCGACTCTTTCCCACTCTCGTTTAGATATCATATCAACTCCAGACAACTTACTCGGTCCTCATACTTCCTTCCAGTCCCACTCTCAGCCCATTCTCATTCCTATGCTCAGACCCTTTCCCGAGGAAACGCATTCCATGTCGGCCCATTTTCGTCACTTAAGTAGTAACAACTTTCTTCTTCTTCTTCTTTCTCTCACTTTTTTTAAACCAACATTCCCACTCAGTCCTCATTCAGATATTCGGTCCTTCTATTCATGCATGTAGCATGCAGCCGTGCCAGCACCAGTCACATACTAGTAGGCACTACGGTGCCAATATACGCGTCTACCCAATGTTTACATTTACACACCCTTTACATGCACAATTTTAACGGCATACTCCCTCAAAGCCTGGAAAGATAAGACATTATAGCACAGAAGAGAAAAGAACTGCATGCACAAAGTACCTACGAGCCTATCTGTATAGTCATCATAGTCATGTAGCATAAAGAATAAAGACAAGGACAAAGACATGACTTTTACGAGCAGGAGCAACAGACTGAAGGGAAGACGGCCAGTTTAAGACCACTATGACAGAGTCATCATGATTATCGTGATAATTTCCTCCATTCTCAGTAAATCCTTCACCCACCTTTCTCCCTTCCTCAGAGTCCATTTCCCATTTACCGTTCCCCATCAAGCCAAGCCACCAAGCAGGCTCATTTACTTATGTATGTATTCTTAGTACTAACTATGCACAGAGTCATTTCGACACTTTTAAATACGAAAATTAAGCAGCTTCTTCCCTTTTCTTTGTACTTCACGGCTTGTAGACGCTGCTAAGTGATTAACACAATTTGCACACAAAGTCCTTTAATTCTGACTCAAATTATTGATTAAACTCAGATTTCCACAGTAGCTATACTACGCCTACTACCACAACTATTACAACCTACCTAGGTGCTCTAGTTTCTGGTTCAAGATCTAACTTTGGTTGAATATAAAGTACAAATTGTAATAAATTAAAGAAATACGGACGACCAAGGAAAGGGAAAGCGACAGCTACTACCTACAAATATACATAATATACAATATAATCTTGTGGAATTTTTTATTTCCCTCCCGTGCATTCCTTAGGGGTAAGTGGGAAGTGGAGGAAAATTGAATAATAATAAATCATTGATAAGTTGAAAAATGTTCAACCTATACATTTGTCATTCCCCATTGAAGAGCAGACAGTTTGAACATGACAATAAATATCTTGTAAATGGTGGCAGAAAAAATCAAACACCCGGAGAAAAGGCAAACGTGAAAAGAAAAGGAAGAGCTAGTGAAAAGTCAGACCACTCACTCTATTGTAGGCAGTGCCACAGACTCGACTGTAAAATGAAATGGATAAAAAAGAAGGAGAGAGCAAGGATAGTTTGGGGATTTGGACTTGGATTTGAGGAGTGGGGGCATACATACTGATGCACTGCTGGGTTGTGTCACGGAGAGAGAAATGCGTGAATGGGGGATGAATCCGTTATTCGTATTGGAAAAGGGAAAATATTTCATGATAGGTATGAACTTAAAATCAGATTGGAATTGGATTGTTCGCGGCATGCGTCTGACCTAACCTGAGGAGGCTGACATATGTAACTGCACTGTCGGTGGCTGGTGGCAGTTTTTGCTTTTGATTTTGAATTTGCTTTTAAGGTTACAAATAGAAGGTGGCACAAGAGGTGCAGTGCTTCATGTACAGTACACGTGGGTATGTATATGTATGTGGACATGGCCGTCGATTGTCGACTCTCAAGAGAATGTGAAATGTGACGATAAATTCCGTTGGTAGTATGAATCAACGCTAAATCATGTTCCAGCACCGCGATTGTTGAGCAGAAAAACAGGGAGAAGGCTGGGCTGGTTGAGAGACACAAGACTCGTAACTTTTCAAACCACTAAATATACCCGTCTCTCAGCTCTCACAGTCAGAGAGTACTGCTCATATTATCCGTGTCATATATATCTGAATAAATGGTCCTATAAGCAAACGAAGATGCTACTTAGCTACCTATACTGTCATAGCCAGTATCATCTTTCCAACAGATCCAGTAACAATTCCATTACATACTTCGTTGGACTCACTCGCCCTGGCGATGTAAATATGTACAAGCACACATAAGAATGTCAGTACAACGTTAGCAGAACCAACATCAAATACATACCTACGTATTTGACTATGAACCTTACGTCACTATCTACGTAGCATTTAAAGACCACGAAATTATATGATTTCTTCTCACAGTACCCAAGTATTGGTTGAGAATATCTGATTCACTTTGTATGTACAAGAATACAAAATAGCTATAGCTATACATAAGCTATACAGGGATACAGAGATGTAGCTTCATAAATTCCGGTAGGTTTCAAGTCATAGTTTTAGCTTCTGGTGGCTGTTGGTGTGTCGATGGCAAGTGTAGATATAGATGCGGCTGTGTGGTCGCTGAGTACATGGGAATGCATGTAATGTATAGTGATGTGGTGGTAGCCTGTCTGTCTCCATTTGCTGGAAGCTCAAAAGTTGATCGTAGACCATTCCTTGACAAGGCCGTGTACTTTATGAATCATCGCTCAGTTCATATTGAAGAATTTTGATTTCATGGCCTCTACCCAAATATATTCATGGCTTTGACCAATATTGACGACAAGGGGTAGCAGATGCCACTCAACTGGGTGCAATGTAATAATAGAGATATCAAATAGGGCGAGAAGAAATCCTCGTCGGCTCTCAAGTCAGATAATAAAAAAATAGCAAAAGAACTACGAACAAAAAGGAGAGAGGACAGAAACTCCTCTATCCTCCCGTACTTCGCTTCTCATTCTCATATATATGCGATGAAATCCAGGCGTGCCACCCGAAACTCAAACTTACTACAAAGTTCACTGAGAAAGGAACCAAAACGAAACGAAAGAACCGAGAGAGAAAAAAAACGGAAGAGGCAGACTTTTTTCTTCTCCTTTTCTCTCTCAAGCATTTTTCCTTTTGAAAAAAAAAATAGGAACATCCAGACAGTTCATAAACATACACCGTCGTCCATGAAATCTGTCGCTCATTCTATCACCCATTTCTCCATATCCAAATATACCGCCCTGGTCCTTAGATATACTGCCTATGAATCCCACTCTAATATATAATAAGCTGTATAAAAATACCCAGGCCCCAAAGTTATTGGAGAAGTCATGAGATGTAGGTACACCCTTGCTTCACCGTCAGGACTGCTCTGCAGAGTGGCAAGTACATATTATTTAGATACATCATATGAAGATGATTTGAGGAGATTCCTACTCATTCAAATGGACCCATTCAGTACAAATATGAGAATGGACTTGGGTCTTTGGGTCTTTGGTTCCATTTTTTTGGGGGGGACGAAAATGAAGAGATTGGCTCCAAATGGTCTGTCGGTATGTTCATGATTGCATTCTGGGCTTCAGGATGCGCACATGATTAGGCGTGTTGAGCAAGAGTTGATCAGAAAGGGTGTGGTAATCTCTCAAGATCTGATGACATAAATTTCCCAGTCTTAGTTTCTGGCTGCACATGACGACATTGCAGCACTTTTCCATGCAAATTCTTCACACACTCATTTGCATAGGATACTGCCGTACATAAACCAGTCCATGGAGTCTTCTGGATTCTTTTTTTCCTTGCTTACTTCTTCCGTCTCCCTTAGAATGTAGATGTGTGGCTGAACTGGTTCTGCTCCTGTAGTCTACCAGGAAGCTAAAGGACCACGGAGTGGGTTCGCCGAGAAGCGAGGAAAGCTCGTTACCCACCCAATACCCCAATCTTTCTACTTCTCCACTAAAAATTTGTCTTCTCATCTCCTTATGAGCCATTACAACGATTAGACAATGCCTGTCGCCCGCACATTTCACTCCTCCACCCATCTAGATCTTCGATCAGGATTACTTAACATTATATTCCGCCTTAATCTTTTTCCGCTCTCCCACTAAATTCTACTATGTATACGTAACACCCCCATTTAGTCAACCACAACCAGTCCTAAAGTCCTGAAGAGTACTTAAATTTGAATCTCTTTGAATTTTACACATTTTCTCCAGAGTACACCGTAAATCCAGGAGACTCGTGTAAAAAGCATTTTCCCTGTTCATTGACTCAAACAACCACTAGCATATAATTACGACCAGAAGCAGAGGACAAAAAATTCTCCTTTTTATTCTAATAACTTAATCATATGAGAAGGAGAGAGCAAGAGCTGAAGTAAATGGACCACTCCAAACGCGAGGATGCAGCTCTTTAGAAGTAGCTCAAGACTCCATTTCCCTCATGGAAGTACATTTAAAATGCCTACAATTCTAAAATAAATTTCCCTATTCCAACCGCATTTAATATCATCAACCCCACACTTGAGCATTTCCGCAAACTTTCTATCACATAACCCCCAAAATCTTTACCCCTTTCCATCCTCCACACCATTACCATGAGGCATGGAAGTGGAAGGCTCTCATTACCATTACCAATACCATTTTCAAATTTTAGTCCATAGGTTAGCAATGGCTATAGCTCATAAATGAAGTAGAATCAAATATTTTTTATAAAAGTGTACTGACGTGTTTTTTATTTTGATTGCTACCTTAGGAAACCAATAATAATAGAGGATCTCCGTATTTCATGACTTCCTGAGATAAACCAAGGTTCATGTTTTTACCAGAAGAAAATAAAATCGCCAACTTTGCGATTCGAACTCTGTTCGTACGCCCTTCTGTATACCTTAGGTGATGCAACATGCGCTATCATCCGCTCTATGCTAGGACCAAGAGACAGATAGATATACCTAGTCGGGGTAGTTTCCCATACAAAATAAATCCAAGGAATCGTTTGTTACCCCAGATGTATAGATACTTTTAAATAAAAAAAATAACATGGTGGAAATGAAGGCGATGCGAGAGAGTGAAGAAGAAAGTGAGAGACAAAGGCACTGGAGACCGAGACCGACGGACGAAAGAGGAGCACGGCAGACGATGAGCCAGTCGACATGTGGTAGCCTGTATTCTCCCAGAGCGATAATACGAAGGAGAAGATGTGTAGTGGGTGGTGAGCAGACGAGATTTACGAACCTATACATCAGCTATAATGTCAGTGCGGGTTGCTGAGCTTTGAGTCTCACCACTTGCACTTTACAGCCATAGGCGACTCAATGGACTGATACTAAAGAACTATTATCTATCGACACATCCTACCAATTCACAGGGTCCCATTATTATTATCTTCACCTCTACAAATAGTGGCTAAAAACCAAGAAGAACTCAACTCTACTTTCTAACTCATGATCAACTGCAAATCGTCTCGTACTCTCTCTCACTATGTCGTCTCATCTGACCATTTCAAACCCTACCATTCCTCTAGTCTCCACGAACCGAATCAAAGATACACTCTGAACTACTTAGGAGAGGATATAGACAGCATATCTATCCCATATCAGCAAGCACCTTCCTTCTATGTTCCTCCGCAAATCCATAGCCACCTTAGCAGCCTCCCCCTGATCTCATAAGATATACGAATTCTCTCCAAATCTTGTATTTAGTCTGATATCGAGACACCGAGAGAGACAGAGAGATGTAATAAACACTTTCATGTTCTTTATCTCTTCAGTGGAGAACGATAGGGACACCTTCATCAGACTTCCAGCCTTCTTCTCTGCTCCACTCTTCTGCCCTGCTCATCCAATGGAACAAACTAAAGCTCTCGTCCGGGTCTTGAGTCTCTTGATAGATTTGAGATTTTGGAGGTGGCCGGGTGTTTGAAGGGATGAAAATGAAAATGCTCGACCAACATTTATATAACAAGTTCACATGATATCAATAGAAGAAATCTCTCCGTCTCACCACAAATAAAGCAGAAATCTAGCAAAATCTTTTCAGTTAAACATAAAACCATGACTTTCATGTCTCCTCAGACGAGTTACACATTACATGCTCTCTCACTTCCTTCCTCCTTCCTTCCTTCCAATTCTTTGTAGAACCACCAGCCAATTTACTCATCACTTTTCACTCCTCTGAGTCCGTCGTCAGCAGAATGCCTAATCACAAGCTCTCTAACTCACCACCTCACGCCCGAGTCATCCAGTCAACAGTCAACATACGTGTCTGCGACGTCAGGACAAACGTGTCACATATACCTCAACTTTCTCCGCTTTCCCCGACATCTCCTCACTCCACCGACAGACGGACCAACAAACAGACACGTATCTACCTCAGCTATCTATGCTTCTGCTGGAAGCCTGTACTATTCTACTTTTGACGTCTTTCGTTTTGGCTTTACAAAGTTACAGTAGAAACTATCTAACTACTCTAGAGACTGCCCTGCCCTACTTGTCGAAAACTACGGGTGATGCTACGGGCCGTAGCATCACAACAATAACAATGGTAATTCTAGCTATTGTGTCACCAGTCAATATTTGGACTCTACAATCATCAAATCAATCTGAAGCCCTTCTATATGACATGGGAAATCAAGACGAGCCTAAAATAGGCTAAGATATTTCTGTAAAGAGTATGGATCGTACAGCCCCATTTCTTCCGTAGAAACACTTTCATTCTCTACCAATGACTGCCAAAGGGATTCCTAAAGCAATGCATACTATAGGATCAAACTGCTTAATTTTTTTCAGGGTTCATTTTAATTTAATTAATGAAACTGTGCGACAAACTGTGCGACAAACTGAAATCTTGACTGGAAAATGTTACTAACTAATGAACCATTCAATAGCAAATATGAGTACTTCACCTCCGACACACTGATTCGGAATGTGATGACTCACCCTGACCGTCCCATGCACTTTCATCGAGTGCAAGATAAAAATTCATTTGTACGTGAGTTTCATTCCTAAAATTCCTTAGATTTTTATAAAAAGTCAAAATGCCAATGTTTTTTGTCCAAGTTTCAAGGTAAGAAGAAAGGTAAATTACAATTGTGGATTCACTGGTTTTCCTGTAAGGCATTAATTGCACGAATAAACTTGAGATACTGATCGATGGAAGGCTTTGCTACTTCATGCTACTTTACTTTCCGCTATTTATACACTAAAACGCACAACCCAACCAAAATCTATACAGCAATAAATATTTACATGGAATACTTAACAAGGTTTAAGCCACCACGCACTGTACACTATATACATATGCACACGATCTTTCCGTGACTATTTATGGACAAATATTACTATGTAAATACACCATACATGCCTCCACTCACATTTCATAAAACATTTCACGAGCAATAAGAAACGAATTTGAGGATAATAAATAGTAAATAACAACATGTGATCAAATCTCAAAGAAAGTATAAAAAATAACAAGAGGGAAAGTTAAAGTCCTCGACTTATGATTAGTGGAGATGAAGTGAGCTCTCATATGTCGACGAAACCAATAATAAATCTTTTTATAAACAAGACCGTTGCCTATTGTCATTGTCCTAAAACTCCCCATGCATTATGTGATAGAGAAGCCTATTTAAAAACGCAATTCTACCAGCTAAGCATAAAAGATGATGAAGAACAGGAAATGAGGTCAAAAAAAAGAGGGAAAAACTGATATCTTAGATCAGAACACACATCTCTCCAATGTTTTTCTTCCTTTCATAGCTTTAGCTTGTCCCAAACAGAGATGCACATACGGTCCACGGTTCACATTCTTGCAGTTCCATTCAGCATGCCTTGTATATGCTTGATATCAAACAAACATATCTGTTCTATTTATTCCACTCAAAACATACGATTTCTTGCTTTCTTCCTGAATACTTTCCTCCCTTTACGTACATACAGACCGCACAACATAAAAATGTATATCTACCTACCTCCTTGCAATCAGACCTTCTTCCCATTGACTTGATCTCCCAAGTCATAAACAAGAATTATTTCCTACAGAATTTACAGGCTGCGGAGGATTCAAGTCTACACTATTCAAATGCAACCTCAGAAGTGCAGTAATGAAAGCAAAACTGAATTTGAAGAGAAACTAGCAAACACAACCAATCAAAGGAAACAACCAAAGTTACTGTGGACCTTGATATTGATAAATCTACTTAGAAGATGCAGATATCGACTGCCTTCTCCGACACTCATTGCTGCTAGTGTGCAGGGGCTCAAGATGCGCTTCACCACCATGATACTTACAAAATAAATATGATCTGTAGAAATTATATTCACTTTTATTACTGCCCATCCGTCTCCATCCCGGCTGTTCCTGTACTTTTACGTACGACGTGCATGGATATATTGGAAATGAAATAAAAGAGATGTATTTGCAATTATTTTGAAACCCCAATTCAAATTCAAATCCTGTGTACCTACTTTCAAGCGAAAGAAATGTCATAAGGGGAGTAGGTCCCAACATACAATATAGAAAGCTGTAGAGGATTTTAATTTCCTGATCGGAAAGTAACGGGCTTCCAAGGGCAATTCATCATGAGGCAGTTAGACAGTGCTTATTCAAAACACAACAATATCCTTGGAGGAAAAATGAGCAGAAGTACATCGATAAAATCAAAAGTTTTAGAGACAGACTTAAAAGCAAGTCCTGCCTTGCTTCCCGTTGCCAACACAATTAATTGATGGAAACTAAAACTGAATTAGTAAAAGTCAACGTGCTTTCCGAGATTGAATCAAAAACACATTGTCTAATCATTTTAAATTCCTTCGTTTACTTTCTTGGTGAAAAGATAGTAGATCGGCACGGGAAATCTTGATCAACTTTTACTCGAGCTCTCCAACCCTTAGTACCTACATATGTTATCGCCCAACCCAAACAAAACTAAAGAAAAACGAATTCAAAGTTCCGGATGTCGCAGAACAGATTACTACTGGATTTCACAAAAGTTTTAGGGTATAAACAAAACGGCTAATAGATGATTGATAATTATTAAGGGAAATAATATTTTCAATCTGTGTACAGACTTGGAAACATACACTATGTATATGTACATATATATATATATTGACTGTGGATAGATTTCTTCACAACTTTTCCACCCATTTGTTCATCCTTTAAATTACGGATATCTCTCGGATTTGATTTCCTAGAAATGTGTGCATACATTACGCTTATTCGATTCCATCCCTTCCCTGTCCTGTCTCTCTCACTGCTCTGTTTACTCGACAGCTAGACTGACTCAGGAAACGTCTTCTCGAGTCCTTTGCTACTACTCCTTCGATTCGAATTGGAATTGCTATTCGAATTCAAAGAGTTGTTGATCCTTCTCAAAGCTGAGGACGTAGAACGGGAGTTGCGAGTGGAAGAAGAGCATGTACGGCTTTGGTTCTGGTTCAATTAACTAAGTAGTAACAAGAGGTTGAAAATTGAACAAATCACAACGAAACAAGACAAGTTGAGGACAGGGGAAGAAATCTCTGAGTAAGAAATAAAACTTGATAGGAAAAGAGAAGCCCATTCACTCTTTCACTTCTTGCTAATTTCTTATAGTTAATCACCGATAAGCTCAATCTAATCAGAGCAGAGAAGAAAACAAGGAAACAAAATCAGTCCTAATAGCAGAGTAGCAGTAAACTCAAGAAATAACACAGAGAGGGAAGGGGAAAACCATTATAGGCTTCAAGCACCGATACTATATGCATACTCGAGGAGGTAGATACAGTACAGCAAAGCACCTAACCAAACGACATGAATCTTGTTCTCCTTTTCCCTAAAGCACCCCATCAACATCAACCCCAATACAAAAATTATAGCTACGAACACGGGACACAATATATCTTCAACTCCTATACCTATATACACATCTCTGCCTCAACCTCCCGCAACATGCATGTAGACCGTACATAGAAAGTAATGCAAGCAACTTTCCCCTCGCTAGGCTCCAGTCGTTTTTCTTTTTTCTAAATGTCCAAGTACGCCATGCAAAACTACTGAACATAACAAAGAAGAAGCTACCTATGCAATCCACATTTATCGCTCTTCGTAGGTACAATAATCCGTACAAATCCGTCTAAAACAACGTCCGGCTCATGAATTCTGAAATCGAACTGATTATGCACGAAACATAAGTCAATTGATGAGAGAAAGCGAATGACTGGGATGACGGTGACGGTGAGGAACGTCCCTATAATTATTCCTGCACCTTAAGCTACACTACGCGCCCTTCCTTCCCAGAAAGGATTAATCTATAAATTAAATTGGTAGAGTGGAAATATAAATCTAGTCTCTGATTCTTTTGCAGTACAATTTAACCCTCATGTAACGCTAAGCTACACTTCAGTGCAGGATACCACGGCACTATATACAATGACTAGGAAGACAGTCTATATCAGTATGTAAGTTGTGCAATTGGCCAATCCCCCAGCAGGAATGTGAGCGTACAGACATAGTAGTATCGGTATCGTTAATACAAACCAACTTTTTTTTTACTAGCAGTAAAATCATATTTATATTCACCATACTTGATAATCATAGTGTAGTGAGTGGTGGGTAAACAAACAAACAAAAACAAAATTCCGTCTTAACGTCCGTAAATTTAGAAAATAAAGAAATAGAAAAGAAATCTTCTCACCCTTCAATCCTCGATCTTCATCCTTTTCATTATTATTGTCGCACATTCCGCTCAGGATATCTACACATGAAAATACAATTAGTCCTTGTGTCTTTCAAAATAAGAAGATTGTATTGTGAGTGTTTTTGGGTGAGCATATAGCTATGTCTATCCTCAGCTCAACAAAGTTTACAATATCACAATGTCTCTATGAACAGGAAATTCCTTGATTCAAAAACTATTTGAAAGAAACACAACTAGGATGCAGCTTGAGACTTTTTTTTAAGTTGAAATGGAGAATTCACTTGAAAAGGTTTTCTGACTTTGTCTTCAGCTAATACTAAGCTACCCTTCAAATAGTCGTATGCACTGCAGTCCCGTACGTAGCAAAACAACAATAGTAAAAACCTCCTACAAGCACCTTCCAAACTCTAGGCATCGCGCTATCTAACTAACGAACCATAGGTAGGGAAGTGCCTAACGTACGCCTAGCCTAGTCAGTTTTATCACGATGAGTGAGAACGTTAGGATAAGTTTATTACGATACAAAGCAGTGCACAGGGTTTCCCTATGTAAATGTACAAATATACAGTTTGTTGGCATATACCAGTAGCAGCAGTGCACCTTCACTGCACAGATACTGCCGTACAGATATCCTGGTTTCGATACTCTACTTCTTACAGAGACACAGCGTACTCCACTCAGATCAAAAATTACAGTCTTCATAAATTACAGGATGGAATGGAAGTGGAAAGAAGGGTCGGGGAATCCAGTCACCGGAATCCCTCTTCTTTCTCTCAGTTTCTGGTGGTGTAAAGTAAGTAGGAAGGCGAAACGAACGAAGAAGAAGAAGAAGCAGAAGCTCAAAAGGAGACGAGACAATTCTTTTCCTACCTTGGCCTCCACTCAGATCAACTTTCCTTCCTGTCTAACTCATATCTATCACTGGTTCGCATTAAGTCTCAGCAGGGCTCCAATGAAAGGTTACAATCAACCAACATCCCCTCAACACGCAAAACAACCGCACTCAGCTTTACCAAAATATTTTTCCGTCCAACCCAATTACTCATTCCACAAAGTCACGAACGCTCTCTCTCTCTGTACTCAGATTTAGATGCTACTCTATGCTATACTGGTACACTTGAGCACATACTACAAACCACCGCTCCCTACCTAACCTCCAGATACAACTAAACAACAACAGCCTACACTGCTTTTTCTACAATTCAGGATTCCCAGTCGGACAGCACAGCATTGCATCCGCAGCTGAATGGTGAAGTGGAATGAAATTCACTGAACCATTCTGGACACTTAACTAGAATGCGAGGGAGGAAAACTCTTAGGCTTACGAATACTCTACGCTCCTTGTGACGTTACATGCAAACCGTTTTCCGGGACTCGGGTTGAAAATAAGAATCAAAAGATTAGTCTTTACATCGTATCTAAAAACCTTCTACAATCTTTGTGATTCTAGCACTAAAAAGTAGAAAGAAATAACTTTCAGATTTTCAATGCACAAGTACATATCTACGGACGAAAGAGCATACACACAGGTACATAGGTAGTTATTTAAGTCTTTGCCTGACTCTCCTTGAACAAATTCAAAATAATAATACGTAGTTTGTTAATGATCGTAAATGAATTTAAATCCCTTTGATTGTAATTCAGACTTGATTCCAACGCACTTAAGATTGTAATAGGTACAGACTTACCATGACTGTTGATGAAATTGGCCAAGTATAGATCCAGTTCTCGGACGGAAACGTTAATGTGGTACGGGTTGACACAAAGGCCAGGGTGGAGACATTCAGGAGATTTTTCTAACCTTTCTCCATCTGTACTTTCTAAAGGTATTGCTTTGAACAAGATGACCATCACCAGATCTAACCGCCAAACCTAGAAAAAAAAACAAGAAGGAAAAAATTAAATTACAACAAAAAAAATCTTGTTTGATCATTCTTCAAAAACCTGTTTATGAATCACTCCACATTGATGTGCCTATACATTTAATGCTATATGTATGTTTCCGTGTTGCAATTCTGATTAAAGCAAGCCAGCAAGCAAGCACATTCTATCCTGTATAGGAGAATTTCATGCTCAACTGAACCAATGCCATGTAGGTATACACATTACATACCTAGGTATGTAAATTACATCTTTCAAATTTATGATAGGTGCTAAACTATGCACAGATAGGCTAACTGGTATTATCTGAAGATAAACGACGTAAATCAAAATATCATAAATTCGTAAATTTATTCATAAATAAATAAAAACAAAATTTGTCTCTCATTTAAAGCACATCTCTTGACAATTTCTTAGCTTATTCTAATTGCGACACAAGCACAGTAAATCTTGGACAAAGGGAATTTCTCGACTTTAACAATGGTATGTGAAGAAACCGGATATATGCCGTAACACGACAGTCAACATTAAACCCACTTGTATCGCAGTTAGTAATGTCTTGGACTTTAAACATTAAACATGCCAAAGCAACGTGCATACATAGATTCACTACACACGTGGAGTACATATATCTTTCTCTATTCGATTCGAAGCAGATAATTTTCAAAGTATGACAGCCACATGTCTTTCCCTTATTAATTATAATGATGACGATGGCGACCGGTTGAGATTCTCACCAGAGATTTCAGTAACACCACCGGACCTGTAAAGGTTGCTTCTCGCAACTCTTTTCTTACTCGGACCAAGCTTAAAGTACTGCGGGGCATTGTAGATATCCCACTATGCCAGCCGTGCCATAACATGACCAAAGCCAAAGTCACACTAACAAAACATTCATCTTGTGACACACATTTAAATTGATCTATGGTCCTGGTTTCATGTGACTAATTAGTTTAATCTATTCACTCATTACTCATTAGATGTAAGCATCTTCCTAATTGTACGTATGTCTTTGCTGCGCACCTACTTATCCGAGTGAGTTCCATCCCCATTAACTAGAACTAAATAGGCACCATGTTTATACAAAATTGAATTTTAAATTTTAATTGCTATTTGATGCGAGTACTGATACTGATATAGACCCTCACACGACTTGACTTCTCTTCCTTTGAATGAGTTGTTCCTGTTGTGAATTTTTGTGAGGAAACTAGAGGTTTCCTAGTGTTGTGATTAACTCAATAAAACTTGGCTAACTCACAGCTCATGCATACTAACTAAGTAAATACCGTACAGCAGTGAGCAGAGTGTGTACACTCATAGTGCTGTATTGTGTATGCTTCACACACAAAAAATGCATCAAGTATTGTTACGTATACAAAAAAATTCCTTAAATCTCTTTAAATACAAGTTTTCTTCGACGACGAGTCAGAAAACAAATTGTAATGGAAGTTATAAGTGCTCAAAGTTTGTACGGACTGCTGTCTCTCTCTCTCGTATGTCTCTCCAGTAAACACAGGCAAATGTAGAAGTACTAGTGTCGTACTTACTACGTAATAACTTAAGATATGGTCAATTGAAGTTCTTAACCCGCTGAGCTAAGTAAGTGAAAGAAAAAGCGGCTCGTGAGGATTTTTTTTCTCCCTCTGCATACAAAACGACAAACAACAAAGGCCAACTGAGAGCCTGGCCTGCAGTTTGAAGCTGCGTTTTCTTATGTGGGTCGCTAGTCGGAAGGATATCTTTCTCAACTTACAGTTTTACACGAGTACCCATAAGCAAACAGATAGTATGTAGATACATCGTCCATCTATAGGCCTGCCTTTGGTCTAAGTATGTAAATAATAGTCCCTGTTTTCAGACTTTGACTTGCTAACTTTCTTATTCGTAGATTTCTGAAACTACAGAAACAGTCTACATAGCTAAATGAAGTAGAGAGAGAGAGAGACAGACAGACACGCTCACACATTTAAGAAGTCTCCTGCACACATTTTAACTTTTTCACAAGTACCTACATTATGCTGTATAAGGACGCTGAGCTTACTTGGCTACATACATATGTACTTACAACCTATTTAGGTACGTTTGTATTTGGGTATGAAATGAAGATGTTAGAAAGAATGCATGGAAGAATTTGTTTTTTCCCTTGTAGACCATGTGGACAAAATATCCGTACAGACTATAAGTCGTCTAGCTGACAATACGACGGAGGATGTACATGTACAGTCTTATCGTGGAGTGGAGTAGAAGGACGCGATAACCATTACCCATGGCTCGGTTTGCTTCCACGGTCGGGTATGGGAAGGCAGGCTGGGTATGGCTGAGATGCCATGTCGGATGATGCCGCTGGACCACATGGAAGTCAGAGGGAGGTCAGAGGAGAGGATCAAGACACAATTTTCAATTTGCAAGCATCTGTCATGAAGTCGTACGTAGTGAGCATTTTCAAGTCATACATTGCAGCTTGACGGGGCATAAATATCATGTGAACTGTGTGTATGAACCCTGTACATGCCGTTGTAATATTTTAAGTAGCGCTTTATGCCTCTCAACATTTCCTTAAGCTCTCTCTCTCTCTCTCCCACTCGCTCTTCCCTACAAAATATTATACACTATAGCATAAGTGGGTAGCTACATACATAGGTATATCCATCAGCTTTATATTCATGTAGATTGAAGATATTCCCAGTTTTCTCTGGTTTCTCGTTTTGATAAAATACTAATAGAAATGTACTCATTGGTCTCTTGGGACTCCTAGACACCAGACAAGACAAGGCAAGGGACACAACGTATGCATTTACATATACCTAAGACTAAATCCCCTACGAAGCATCACAGAACAGTGAACAGAGCACACGCCTATGTAAATCACAAATTCTCCTACAATCCTTCGAGAATTAGGTAACAGGACTTGTAATAAACGTTACTGCGTCGTTATACTTTTCTTCTCAAGTATCCCCGCAGATTACAATAATTGCCACAATAATCAAGTAACAAAACGCAGAGTTATTAGCCCGTCAGTCCGTGAAGCGTGTTCTGAAGCTCTTGAACTAAGTGAGCTGGGCAATAGGATTAAGATGATTTGAGAAGGAAAGTGTGTGTCCGAAAGTTTCGCCGGGCTCGGCAATGGAACGGAATGGAAAGTGGACAAAGATTTTATGGAAAGTCATATTCTGTATGTAGGTACGTATGGAGAGAGATGACATGCACTGCAAGATAAGCGACCAGACTATTTCTATATGGAAGGCTAAGCTGGATGCTACATATAGTGTCATGAAAGATATGATTAGTTGGTGCACGCTCTATCGCCATTCGGTATTCTATTGACGTTCAAGGTAGTCAAGTTTGTTGGTTGAACTGGATGATGATGGGAAATGACGGCCACTTGTAATAAGGAAGAAACCAACAAAAGAGTTTCCTCAACAACAACAAATCTCAACTCCACACTCGACTCTCCACCATTGCATTGGACTCAACTAGACTCTGACTTCCACTTCCAAATGGTGAAGAGTCCCACAGAGTTTCGTATTTTTCGTTTTCGCATGCATGCAGCTAGGTCAGCACTCTCTGGCGCCAGAACTATGTATGGATTTACATGACTTTCTCTCTCTCTCTCTCTTTCTATCTTCTGCTCCCTCGTCTAGAAAAGATACCGACCGACCCAAAGACATCACTAGTGAGCGTTGAGAAAAAAATAACAACATAGCCACCGACTGAAATAAGTGTAGACTTTTTTTTACGTTCCTCTTTACTAAGGCAATTTAACGGCAATCCATTGTACATAAGTAAGTGGAACGTATACACGTCGTACGTACACACAAAAGGAACAAATAATAATAATATAACAAGACCGTTCCGCGAAACACTCGCACACACTCACCCATGACTATGAATGTGTCTATGGATGAACAACTATAGGGCATCTACAGGGCGACATCACTCCACTCCAAGTCCGCACATTTCTGTACACTCTCAAAAAACTCATCCAGCCCCCGCCTAATCATTGTTGGAATCCCTTCTAAGACTTTTCAACACATTCTTTCAAAATCCGAATTCTCACGACCAATGCAAAATTATAGCTGGAGCATCTTAGAAGTCACTATGCAGCTTTATATTTTCTCAAAATTTGTGAAGATGCTGTAAGAGCACTGAGAACACTACATTATTATGCCACTCTCACAATGAGATGGACACTGTTTTTCAGTGTACACAGAGACAGAGTCAGAGGGCTTGAGACAAGCTTAGTGAGTACCGTAAAAGCATGATATGGGACCGATACCTATACTATGAGTGTAGGTACATATAGTCAGTCAGTCATGCAGCTTCGTATCTACTTGTCCGAGTCCACTCTAATGGGAAAGGCAAGGGAAGGCCAAAGCCAAAGCCGAAGCCACCGCATCAAAGTATGTAGCAGTCTCGTTGTCAGACAAGGACGATGTTTCTAAAGTAGGGAAAGTGTACTTTCTACTGGGCGCTTCTTCCCCGTATAAACATCTCATGAGCTATGTAGTATGTGTATATCACCCAAGTATCCTTCCTCTGCTTTGCTTTGTTCTTCACTTGAATAAAACTCCCTTCTAAATAAATTAACTCAAAAAGCCTTTTTACTCCATCCCTTAAAAAATGGGTTTTTATATATTATATATTTTTTATCTTCATTCTGTCCTGCTTTGTAATTTCTTAATGAGTTTAGATTGTTGTTGTTTTTTCAACAGAAAAAAAATACAAACTTCTTAAGTAAAATGCTACAAATTTAATTTTGAGCAGTACGTTGAAGTTCAACAATTTTCAAGCGTAGATAATATATTTATACTCAATTATTTTTTTGTTGGAATAACTTATTTAATCTGTGCATTGCATTGAATGCCTTTCATCTTCCAACCACGTTTACTGCTAGAAATAAAATGAGTAATTCATATGTATGTAATTGAATGGTTACCTTATCTGCTTGGCGGAGGCAATCAATCCGTCGCATTTTGCCTTTCTGATCAGGATTTGACAGGACACACATTGCAGGCTTCTTGCCGGTTATGGATAAAACAAAATCTTCACGGCACTCTTGTGTGATGTCTTTTCGAAGTTTGCCCAAGAGTCGAGACGCCCACTTCTGCTTTACTTCCACCTTTTCGTTCTACAGAGATTTCAAAGAGGAAAGAAAAGGCGGTAAATTAGAAGTAAGAATAGATCATCAAAATACATAAATACATATAGTATAAAATCAGAATCGCTGGTATTAAAATGAAGGAAATGAATAGTACCCATCCGACGAAATACTCAATGAAGGAATGAATGACTAAAAGAATGAACGATTTAAGAGTTCATGCGGCACTGGATGGATGAATGAATGAAAGAAAGAATAGCTTACGATGGCATAGTATGGATGTGAATTTAAAGGAAGGAAGGAAACTATACATTGTACCTGCATATAAGTATCTACGTACATATATCACATATATCTACACCCCTATATCTAAAATACTGTCTACTACTACTATAGTGTACATCTAATAACCCAGTATCTAAAATCTACTCATAATCCATTTATGAAAACTTTCTTATCTGACACTACATCAATTTATTACTCAACCTTGCTTTGTTCAACTTTTTTTAGGTTGTCAGACCTGTGCCCTTTTACGTTCCGTAGGTAGGTAGGTTGGTAGGGACTTTACACGGTCTGTTACAGAGTCACACACAGACGGGACCAAGACTGTGCGAGAGCTGTGCGAGTCAAAGTAGTGCAGGGAAACAATACGAGGCGATGAGATAAAGTTATCAAGTGTGAAGGAAGTCCATAGAAAGGAAGCCACTAGTATAGTGTACCATGATAATAATAAGATAGTATAGATGGCTGGATGGCTGGCTGTCATTGACGGAAAGAGAAAGAACCCAAAGGAAGGGGGATGGGAAAAAGTCAAAAGTATGTGAGCGTGCAGTTGAGTTTGAAAAGAAGACTGAGAGAGAGAGAGAGAGAGAGAGAGAGAGAGAGGATCACTGTGGAGAGAGTCATCATCATCCTTCCGAGTTCCACTTCCAACCTCATCGGACTAGACCACCAGCTTTTAACTGAGCAAATCTCTATCAATACGGAACAAACTATGACTCGGCTGTGGTAATAATAATACTACGGGGCTGGTGATAGTGATGATGGAGTCAGTCTATCTATATCTACAGAAAGCTATACCCCCCTCCCTGTATCTGCCCAAATGAAGATTGTGGATCTTTTTACTTTGGCCATGACTTATAATCAGGAGGGGCTACGACACCTCTATGGCTTTTAAATCCTTTAAATTGCATTTTAATTACGAGCCAAAGTGCAGTTTTTCACAACACAACGACCACGGAATTTTCAATGCAAAGTAGACGAGAGACAAGAGAAAAGAGAGGGTCTCCAGTAGAGGAGCTCTTTATTGATGAGACACGAGACCCTCTCGTCCTTCTACTCTCCTCCTCGCTCTTTTCTCAACAGAGACCAAGAAGAAGAGAAAAAAAAAGAAGAACCAAAAGCAAAACCCAAACCTCAACTTCTATTTCTTTTATGAAACTCAAACTCATCCTCGTCTTCATCTTCATCGTCGTTTCATTCTCCAGTTCTTAGTCCTCTCTCTCTCTCTCTCTCTTTTCTTATACTTCTCGTCCTATCATCGACAGGGGCAGGAAACCTTAAGACAAGGTTCCTTCAAATACCAAATCTGACTACACACATACATTCCTACACACCTCCCCATCCACATACCTATCTACCTACTTACTTTGCGTACCATTACGCTATTAGCAGTAGAAGCGAAAACGAGGTGGAAGAGACTTACTCAGTTTTAGAGGGAACTACTGTACACAGGCTAACTACATATTATGATGCCTACAGTCAAGGCAAGTCAAGCCAAGCCATAGCACACATCTCTCTCTGCACGGAGCAAAGCAAAGGAGCTTCACCAAACCCTCGAACTTATCAACTATACCACTGAATAAAGCATTCATGAACGGAGATGGGCGTCACGCCTGCTAATGCTGCTCATGACAGGTCATTTTTTACAATATTCCCACAATTACAGGCTTACTAGGTATACTGATATTCCTATCTCCTTCCCATGTATTTACTACAACGTTCAGATTATTTAAACCACCATACCAACTTCCAACCAATAGCACACAAGGCCCTCCACCATTCACATTACCACATACATACCTACTACAACATATCACACATAATTTCCCTAACTAGGCAATGCTGACATAGGTAGTATGGTATATTACCTAACGTTGACCCTGCCACAAACTGCACACAGCCATCACCTCCAGTATCAATATCGTCAATCCTAATTTCATTCTATTGTTTTCCTAATTATTCCTGGAATTTAAGCTCATTCCACATTTTACAGTTATTATTAATGCTCTACGGAAGTTTGGAGCCTTCCAGTCCTTTTCCACAGCTTACTCTTACTAGTTAGGTCGATCCCTGTGAAACTCTTTAGCATTGGGTTGGGTATTATTTCTCAGTCGAAACTAAAAGGAAATTTAATTTTGTACAAGTTCATGCCGATTGCCAAATAATTTAATTAAACAGAAAAACAAACCACTTGTACATCAACATACATAAATCTTTAACTTGTTGTAGCACTTTACTGTTCAAAAAGTAACAGTTAAGGTAAAAGTCTATATGTTTGTTTTCAAAAGTCAATTTGAAACTTGAAAGATTTCTGCATTAGTTCTAACCTAACTATAATTTTTACGGGAGCTATATAAAAGGAGGATACTGAGTAGTACCCTCAATAATAAAACAATTAATTGTAAAAAATATACCTGATCTATATCTTTGCCTCATGGCATAGATGGTAGCCACCGTAGCCGAAGCCTTTTGAGTGTTATGTAATGTAATAATATGCGAAAGAACAAAAGTCAAAATAGGCGTGTCTAAAGGTTGAAAAAAATTCTATGATGACATAAATTCTGTCTACCTTCGAAAGCCGACAAGGCAGTCAGTGGAGTGAGTATATATCTTGGTCGTCGTTATCTATTCATGAGTTGATGTTCACATGACATGGTGCCTACCGGGTTGTTTATCAAATTAGACATTTAACATGGACACAATTGAAATTTGGTCGACAATAGGAGTGGGCCCAGCCTAGTTTAAGAGACAGGATCCGATAAAATTGTTCAAAACATGGTGAAAATAGTTGGGAATTTTATGGATAGCTGAAGGTGTTTCCTTTAATAGACCCCATATCCTTCCCATCCAACATATTAAGTGTACTTATCTACGAGCGAGAGAGAGAGAGAGAGAGAGCGAGAGTCGACGAGGAGTGTAAAAGGAGAGAATTCGACGGCACACAAGTCATGAGCTACTACTAGTAAAGCAAGGGAATGGAAAGTGAGACAGATCAGAGAGCGAGAGTCATTGAATGTAGAAAATGGAAATCGGCCATCGGATGGTCATGGATAGGCGTGTCAATGGTCCGATTCTCGAGCAATTGGTGCTGATTAAGGTAGAGAGTTGTGGTGATTTACGGACTCCACAAATTCGTTACTCAGCTACATTACCTCTCTCTCGGGCCCGTCCATTCAAACTTAGATTGTCTCCAACTTTCATTTTCGATTCTCGTCCCTTCACTACACTCCCCAACAACCTATCTTTCTCTCTCACTTTCCCTCACCCCACCCACCCTCATCCAAATTCACACTCTTTACGAGCATCTATAGCCCAGCACCCCCTTCCCTATACACCTATACCCTCCTCGCATTCACACTCCTATTATCCATCCAACTACTATGTCCCTTAGAATCTCATTCTAATCTTCATCCACTCGTTCAAATTTCCTCAAAGCCAAAATTTTCCAATGTTTCTCTACGGTGACGACGAGGAGGGATATAACCATTCGAGGTCTCTATTGGATCTCAATTGAGACCTTCAACAGTCGCCCATAAACCCTCACAATGCACTGTCTAATACGGAATACTTACGCGCTTCCAGCTTCCATACATTACAAAAGGCAATGAGTCTTTTAACCTGAAATTCATTGTCAGACCATGAGCATGAACATAATTTCATTTATTTCTCACTTTATTATTATTTTTTTCAAGTGCACATTCCTCTCGAGCCTTAAAGAACGGAGATGTAGACCAACGCCAATCTGGACACACCAAGTTGACTATTTGAGTCGGCTTCCCGTTTTATTCTCTAAATCTTTTTTTATGTCCAAACTTTTGTGCCCACACCAAACCACAGACGTAGTAGACATATGCACGTTCAAGATGGGGAGAATCCGAAAAAGCAGTACTACTACTGCCATATATATTGGATTATTGCATTATACATGTAGGTACGTAGCATCCCTCTGTGCTATGGCATGTAGCACTTTCACGACTTTGCATTCATGAGTGTCCACACACATAGATTCGAAATCCATGGGATACTTTGTACATATCGCTATTTTTCCAATTCATGGTTGTACAGATATGTGGGACCGTTGAAAAGATACTAAATGACTACAATGAATGTGCCATACTTGGACTGATAATGTACAACTTGCACTTACCCATTCCATACTGGCTAAGATAATGTTTTTGTCCTATGCAAAACTCAAGCAAGACTCAAGTGCAGCGGTGCAGGACATATAACGAGGAAATAATTATTACTCGACTGTGAGATGAAATGTGGTAAGCAGTTGGAGACGGAAGTCGATGTAAGTAAATCGCTCGATGCCTCTATACACAAAATGATATGCTTAATATCTATCTCGCAACTATCATCTTCATGTAATTCCATATAGACAAACAGATTTAATGTGAGAGACGCGATTCTCCAACTCTCTCTCTCTCTCTCTCTCTCTCTCTCTCTCTCTCTTTCACTGGGTGTCTGGTCTCGCTTTAGCTCTACATTCCCTTCCTCTACTTTGCCTGTTGGTTGGTTTAGCTTTAGCTTTGGCTCTCTGGGTTGTTTGGATGGTCGGTTCGGTGGGTTTTGCTTGTGCTTTTGGTCTTGTACTTTTGCAACGATGGCAATGATTTTACAAGAAAATTGTGTCTATCCGTCTATCCGTACATGCACCCCATCGGCCCAAACATAATATACTATTATTAACTTACGTTGGAGGACCAGAAGAAGATGAACATGTACAAGGAAATCTACAGCAGTTCTACATTTGTATTTATAATAACAATCTCAAAGTTACATGTTTGCGCACAATACTACGGCATTTACATTACGTAATTCATAAGTCTCAGCTCGACTTCGACTCCAACTTGAACATAGTGCCTACTTACGGGAGGAGAGCGGAATGGAGCAGGGCAGGCTGAGATTCCAAGATAGACTTAATGTGGGGAGTAAGTGCATCTATCTATCTATCTACCCTACAACACACTTTATCCCATCTTTTTCGATGGACCTCCACACCATATTTCCGAAATATAAGTTAAGCTCTCTAGTGTTAGGCGTATCTGGTTATACTCATTATCTACATACATCTTTACAGCTACAAGCTAGAGCGTGCAAATAAAGTACAGCTGAGTACATATGTATGTGCAGTCATTTCAAGAATTTTCCGGTAGGGAAACTTTAGCAACAGATATACAGCATATAAGCAGCTATAGGGCTAGGGCCTCCTTATTACCCATGCAGATACATGTACCTAGTCAAATATCTAAGTAGCATTAACATTGAGGATATCATTACTATTCTACAATTCTACGCTAGTTTAGCCACCCCCGTGTAGTAAACATTACACAGTAACAGCAGCAAATACCAAACACTACACCTACGAGGAAAAGTAGGTAACTATGAAAGTGCTCTATCAAGTCATAACACATAAGACTAAGGGTTATTCCGATATCTTTATATTCAAATTGACGGTGTATAACTCGACGGTCTTTCCATGTAGCAATTCCCATAGAAAATCCTTATCTATCTTGTACTTTACTTTGCAGTACCCTTACATACACGTATATCCATCCTAGCTTCTCTTAAAATAGACAACACATGTAGTGCTGACATCGTATCAGCAGAACAGCCATACACTTTTCAAACTGTAATATATAATAACTGTCATAGTCATATTAGATACTAACGTATGCCCAATCTGTGCATATAATCATTTGATCCAAAGCTATATATATATACTATTTCAATACTTCGATTTCAAAATTAATACACCAGTACATTTCGAATGTGTGTTTCTGCTTTCCTAAAAAACATGGTCCAAAGAGTGATCTGACTAGTGAGCATGAAGTGAACCTACCTTACAATTTAATAAGTAAACTACTCATTTCTTTAGAATCTCTCTGCTTAAATATACGGAAAAAGTCTGGGTACATTATTTCCTCTATTAACATATCAGTGGAAATATATCGGCTGTAACTGGAGAGACAGGCAGGGAAACCTTTACTTGCTATTAGTTTGGATGAATGAAAAGGGCGGACTATTTGCGAACAAGTTGACAAGACTTTGCATCTAACTAATCGTCTATGTACAACATTTTGGATTTTTGGGGCGGGCCAATTGCACTGCTCACTGTACAGTGTGTAATAATTGTAACTGAAATTTTCGACATAACTCCTCTGAACAACAACTAATGCAATCCAATGCAATACCCTGCTGCCTCGACTTGACTTCAGTGGCTGCGGCAGCTCAAAGGGTAGGAGAGAGAGAGAGAGATGTATTATTTCGGGTTCACATGCAATAGAAATCGCAATAGCTACAGAATGAATAAACTCAAACGTAAGTGTATTATAAATCGTGGTGACAAGATTGGAATCAAAGATAAAACTTTGTCTTTTCCGGAGTTATAGTTACAAACAGGGAGAAGAATGCAATAAGTCGACCGGAATCGTCTCCTCAAAGAGATCATAAATACGGACGGGACAATTTCTTCTCCTTGTATACATTCCAAAATAGAGTTTTACCCACAACTATCTCTCTACATATGTATGGACGGCCCCAGCTCTCCCCTGTAATCCTTCCACGTATCTATAGTCTTACGCTGCATAAAACCATGTGAATTGCATCAATTTACTTGAGTTGTGTCGGACTCCTAGCTGTCTCTGTATAACCTCCTGCCACTGTGGAACAACTCAAGTGCCCTGAATCCTTTGGGGCAGATCCCTACCACTACACAGTCGATATCCCCTCCCAGTTGAGCTACTGATTATATAGGAAATATAGACAGTCGTACTGTCTTACTCCCATTTACAGTCATACTTTCTTGTTCCCATTTACAGTCATTTAAAGTGCAACAAAGATACTTGCAACCACAGCCTGTAGCTACACTTTTTAATTTCGACACTGAAAACAAAATATTTTAAAAAAATACCCTTACTTTTGCCACCTCACTAATTCCCGGTTCAATTATTTTTTCGTCTGTCTTAACTCGAAAGCTTACGTATCCCCACCACCACCGTCTAAATGTCTCCGAAAATCTTAACGGCCATTACATTATATAGATAGATAGATTGGTTAAGTTGGGCACTGTCTGTGCATTTGATCTGATATGCTGAGCATACATGAGCGTAGAGTGTGAAGTCTGGGAGACGGAGTGCAGACCATGTAGTAACGTCTCCTTGCGTTACACTTGCAAGTCTCAACGTGGAGAGAGACTGTCTTTGTAGGAAAAGTCAGTCATCCATAAAACACCGAGAAAAGAAAACTACTAGAAACAAATCACGTGAAAGTATCCGTGCAGTGCAATATACACTGCAATGGATTTGAAACATCCCTAACTAAATCGTGTCGTACAAGGAGAGGAGAGGAAAAGCTTAGCAGAGGCAAAGCAGAGGAAACCACCTCTTCCCCATCTTCAGTCGACTAACTATTATCATCCACCATATCGAAATGACATTCTTTTCCCATATTATTTCCACATTTCAGCAACTCAAAACCAAAACAAGATGATTTCTTTCCCGTCCTTTATATAAAACTGCAAGGAGATTTCCATTCAACATATGTGCAGATCGTAGGTTCCAGTTCCGAAAACACAAGACGAGCACTACACTAATCGTAATAGTAAACAAGGTACTTTGCAAAACTACATAGTTTCATTTTCCATAGTTGCCATTTTCTAATGCTCATACATCATTTGAAAAACATATAAAAACATAAATATACGAGAAAATGACATCCACACACAGAATACAGATAGAGACTCCCTTTGCTTTTTCGCATCGTGGAAAAGAATGCTGTGAGAATAGACTTGAGATTCTTTCTTTTTTCGCTCGCTCTTTCTCTCTCTCTCTCTCTCTCGCCTTCAAAACTTATTATATTCTCCATGACTGTCGCTCTGACTGTGTAAATAGAACCATAACAATAGTGTTTAAAAAATCCAGTAGGTATATCCACCCGACTCTAGAAGGCAGATGGGATACATACATTATTTCATAACTGGTCGTGTGTCTGTACATGAGGAACAGCTCTGGGAGAGTTGATAGTTTCCATTCACATTCCATAATGTGGAAGCAATGTTGTAATGGCCCATGGTTTGTATCTCGTTTCATGTGTGTATGTGTCAACTTTTACGGATAGAATAACACTGTACAGATATTAGTATTTCGTGCTTCTTCCACAGCCCCGAATCTGAGGACTTTTGCCGAGCATCTCCTTTACTATCCTCGTCCAACTACTTAGATCCCCAACAGCACATAATAGTACAAAATACAAGGAACACGCCATAATATAGTCAACGCTTGCCCGTGCCCGCTCCACATAGATCCATCCTTTCGAAGACCAAGCCAAAAGTATGTTGTAGCGTCGAAAATAGTGAAGCGATGGGTTCTCTCCTATCTTGATCCATACACGAACACTAAATGCCATCATTGCCTCTTATCTGAGGCTGTTATGTTATTGGAAAAGTAATATGCTGTTAATTCTCATACAGCATCATGATTTTCTTTACGCTTCCTCTCGCCCATTTCAATAATTCTCATACACATCTATGGTCGGCTCCTTGTCATCTTTCTCTCGGTCTCATCGTCCCTGCCACCATTTTCACACCATCCTCCACAAACATCCCAGCGTACATACAGTACAGCCAACCTAGCAGCGGAGCAAAGTGTACAGCCAGCACACAACAAACCCATCCAATTTACGACACATAGCCTCGTCTCCCTATGCACATACAGCTACACCCTCCAGCTACCTAAACTAAAGCCCGCCACACTGCACTGCCACTGTCACCGTCACCACAACACACCACTAAATACTTTACACATTTACCTTTACCCATCCGACGATATTCTTCATCTCTCCTATTTCTCATTCACACACAGATTCCTTCGTAACTTCAGCGATTGTCTCACACTCTATCTAATTCCTCCACCTCATATCTCTCACACTTGTTCTAGTGCCAACTAACTGCGTATCTCTCTGCTCCCACACACACACATTATATAATGTACACGTAAACACGTCTGAGGCCCAGCACTACAGGCTCCAGCCTCTACCCACCCAGGTACCTTACTCACTGAGACGGGATGAAATGGAGGGTACACAGAGCAGAGCCAGCCAATGCTCAATCCCCACCAAAATTCAGATAGCTCCTGACTCTGGATAAAAGAATGGATGCACACAAGTAATCGTAAACAGAACCCCAGAATTGTTCCCCACCGCCACTCTTAATGTACAGCGAAATTAAATAGCAATGGATGAAATTATTATCAACTTTCGGATTCTCTCATTCCGGGGAACTCCTGACTTCCAATCCCAACTCAAATCAACCAGTATTTAACCGAGGACCATCACCGTCACCATTATGATTATCAACATGAAAACCCACACAAGAAACAAAGTTTACGTCGTTATCGTAACCGCTTTCAATTAATAAATTGCTCTAAAATAAACACGCATGAATAATGCTAAACAATGGCTCATGAGTGAGTCTTCATCACTAATCGTTTGCAGGGCAGCAATGACTCTCAAACCCTTTCAACTTCCCAATCCGCAAACGAAGAGTGTACATACTCGGCTTGTAATGTTGCTTGGGCTTAAACCCTATTTGTAATTTCACATTTACAGGCCGTACTTGTAACGGAAATCCAATTCTTATTGGTACGACCCTGATAAACAAGTGAGGCTGGAATTGTGAGACATAGACATTAGCCTACATTATATATCTGATCTGTGAAGTAAGTGTACAGAAAGATTTGTGGGAATGATCCCGATCTCTAAAGGAATAATAAACCAACAACCTCACGTTGATGTGAAAGTACTGGGGAAAAATCCGCAATAATGATTGTCGTAAGGATAGAAAATAAAAATAAAAGTCATTTTAATACGGGAGGGACGTGAAAAGCCTCTTAATGCAGTTGACATGTCATATCTACAATAACTGTACAAGACTTTACTTTTCAAGCACCTTTCTTTCGGTTTAAAATCATTCCAGGAAAGCTCCCGTACACACCCATTCGAAGGAAAGTATCAAATTTGTATAAGGCAATTATTGAGTGATCAAGTTAGTATGCATGGAGACTACAAAATAGTCACAATTATTGTAAACTCCAAGGGCTCGAAGAGTAGACATGTACACTCTGTGTTGTAAATACGATTATTTTCTGGGATGAAACTGCCATGGTAGTTGCTCCCTGGTAAAGAAATCGCGGAAACGAGTTACTAAACACCCAAACGGCACAAGTAATGATAATAAAGATTCTCCTTGAGCATCCTTTCTATGACTATCTCCTCTGAGCACTAACAATGAGTCTTGCAAAATTCTCATCGTTAACCGGGTAATCTTTGAAATAAAATCCGTACGCTGCTGTTACTACTACGATCACATAAGATGACATTGTTAGGCCAGTTCTGTACAATAAGCATCTAGGTATCTAGGTATCTAGTCTCTATACTAAACTACCTACATGTATCTAGAATTAAGGCAACCGTATATATCTAAGTACCAAGGTACCCACCTATGTACTTGAAAGAATCGATCTGTTCAAAGATTATCGATCTTAATACTTCAGTTTGAGCAGATGTGGCAATTGTGGAAAAATGAAACGTGGGGCTGTCTTGAATTTTTAAAAATACAAAGCAAGAAGTGAAATAAACTGATGACTCCTATCACAACTGGCATGAAAAGCACAACGCAACAGGGGATGGAAAGAATTGAAGCAGGCGTGGATAAGTCTTCATTTGAAGGATGCTTGAACTAAAGTGGCACTTCAAAGGCTAGTTCATTTCCACTGAAGAGGCTAAGGCTTATATAGGTAGGCACTTGCTACACCGTCATTTACCCTGATGCCTCATGTTTACATAGAAAGGATAGGTTAGGTATGAGTGTGTACCACCGTACTACAACTTCATTAAAACCAACCCACCAATTGCAATTGCATTGGAATATAAACACCGGTGTTGCGTGACTGGGACTGAAGAGAGAACTGGGGCAACGTGAGAATGAGGTGCTGATTTTGATATGTATCAAAAAACCTAGGTAGTTGGCCAGACAAATACACAACAACCTGTCTACTGATACGATCCAAAACAACTAGAACAACGGTAAGTGCCAGCTAGCTGTCAATCTGTCATGCAATTAAGTGGAGAGATTTTTTATCACATTCTATTAGAATAATGTAATTAAAACCGACTACCTCCACCAACATACAATTAACTTGTTATAAATGTTTGTGACTGCATTAGTACTTCAGCGCTAAACATGAAGTTCTTAATTACCGCAGTGGGCTTGCAACATTTTTCCAACTACAATGAATCCTTTCGAGTACATTTCGAGGCAAAAAAGACCGAGAGAACCGTTTCTGATCAAATCACAACAAAGGCCTATGAACATCATCTGCTGTAATGTTAGCTATAAACTAGAATTTTTTTTTCTTCGAATCCTCGAAACACGTAAACACGGGACATTTGTTTGCATTCCTTGTAATGCACCTATAGTAGATATTTTATATTAGATTAAAGGGTGGGTCAAATATTTTGGGGGTTTCGGAGATGATGTGAATGACCTTCGGTGGTGGGGCTCGAATCTACTTGGCGGTGACAAGCACCACAGCTATGTACTATGCTACAATGGGATGGAACGTTCAAAAAGCCTACTTAAAAAGTGAATGAAAAGGCAACGATCTTGTACGATCTTTCATTTTCGGTTTTCGGTTCTACTCATGAGTGTAGTCAAAGCAAAACTAATAATATATTTTAAATACTCAAATAGTTGTCTAATTTCCAATTACGAATTACACATAACGGAGAAGGAGTTATTATTTACGGCCGATTGTCTAGGAATCAAGTCAGAGGTATTGGAACACTACATGGGCTGTACAAAACGATATTTACACTAACTATGCTCGTTAGGGGTAGATATTCCCTAACTATAAACAATAATTAGTGTATTGATAACACGCATAATCTTAGAATGCTCAAAAAAAAATACTTCGAACTATGTAATCACATAAAAAATTAAGACAAGTACCTGGAGTTCTTCCTTACACCTCCTTTCTTCTTCCAGAGACATTCGCTTCTCATGTTTCTTAAAGTACTTGCGCTTCGCCGCTTGTAGATTGAACCAGGTGTACGAGAAAGACTTCACGTATGGTAACAATGCTTCAATAAATGGATGGAATTCATCCTAAATGACAGAAATAAAAACAATTCTTAGTAATCACACTTTAATTATTGGTTAATTATATACACGACAGTTCATAACGAAAGTTAGAGTTTTCATATGTGATTTCTATAACCTAATGTTAACTGTACCTAGTAATTAGGTAAGTAATCTACATAAATATATACATACATATACGTTGCACGGGGAACATCAAAAGACCATCTATCTAAACACTCAATAATATTCGGTTGCCATTTGCCATTAATAGAAGGTAATAAACCCATCACCAATATACACATCACACTTTCTACATTTAACTTTTCAGACTACATCCAACATCCTTGTGTGCTTCGTTTCCCTCAACTTATCTTGATGCTTAATTATTGTGAGAGACTAAGACCAAGTGGAAGCCCAAAAGTTCCACACTACTTAGGTATTTGTACCAACTAGAACATGAAATAAAATTGTCAGATTAGACGTTATAAAGTACACGGAAACAAAATGGATTGAAAATTATTTGTATGCCATGCTGATGCTCACAGTACAGAGTACAGACCGATATTACTTACTATCTAGGTATACGCTGCCTACATCTGCATCGTTAGTGCTTCCAAGTAATTCAGGTCAACCAGGTGCTAAAATAATTCTCTTGCCAATCGTAATTCATAATTCATAATGTTTAACTTCCAACTCCATTTAAACTGTAAACTGATTGTGAGGCTACTGAGAGGGACTGACTGATTAACGAAACAATTAATTTCTTTCATCACACGCCCTCCGTACAATGCTCGCTAATTAGGATGCTAATTCATTATCAAAACTTAAATCAAAATCAACTGCTTTGATATTCGAAAGTTAACTCAAAATCACAAAAGATGAAGATGAAAGAACGAACATCACGGAATCACGGAAAAATAAGAATCACAATGAGACCGTTTTTTGTATCTATGCGCTGCGCTGTAGAAAAAACCATTGAAAAAAATGCCGGGCTTCCCCCTATCATTGCTTTCAATGGCATTTCTCATGTCAATTCTTAATTATTAACTTAACTTCTGAATATGGAATAAGAGCGTTAAATGATACTATAATTATGTGTTTATTATATTTTTTTTTGAGCTTATTATTATTATTAGAGATACTGCAAAAATCCATGCAACCCATACCCATCACAATACAACAAAATCAGTGGTAGGTATATGAAGGGGCTGAGGCGATCAACGCTAAGTATCCTGATTGGACGTAAATTATGTAAGAGATAAATAAGTGTGTGTAGAGAATGTATCTACAAGTAAACTTAATCCCCCGTTGTTTCTCTCTCTCTCTCTGACTCCCAACTATACAGGATACAGACCAACTACTTAGAAATCCAGTGGAAGATGGTTTGGAAGGAAATTGTTGCCCTTCTAACCTCAGGAAAGTTGAAAGCTAAGATTTTTGGACATGTTAATAACCCGTGTGAAATAACTATAAAATTCGAATTGCCCGTGGATACGTAAAAAGAGAGACTAAAGTAAAATTATGAGTATGGTTGCATGTAGAACGCACCTCCATCTCTTTTTCTCTTTTTTTTTCTTCTTCTTCTGTGTGTTCCATACTGTCTTTTTCCTATCTACTCAAATAGAATAGACGGCAAAGTAAAATTCATGCACAAATCTCAAGGAAAAAAGTAATAGTGCAAGTACCACACAGTAGTGCACAGAGAGAGAGAGAGAGAGAGAGAGAGAGATATCAAGAAGAGTGTACACACCAGCAAAAGACAGTAAGAGCCCCAGCAGTGGTAGTAGTAGCAGTAGTACGTGTAACATTAAGAACTAAGCACGAAGCCTCCAATCTAAAGCATTACGAGTTTATATATGAAAAACAAACAGGAAGCAATCTGAAGAAAATTCATCGTCTTAGAAAGGAGTCGTAGATAGATCAAGAGGGAGGATACTGGCTGTATTTTACCCATTGCGTTTTTCGTTCCGTAGATATTTTCTCTACCACAGAACTCATTTCCCATTATTCAACCATACAAAACATGCGGACTCCCAATGACGGGATCTGCAATAAATGTGTAGCCTTGTGCAGATTTTCACGAGACTATTACAACTAACACAAGTCAAAAACTAAATTTAGATCATATCCCTTATTCTATCGCTATCTCTATTCTCACTCACTCCCGTGCCTCTCCTATCAGTATATACTGCAGCTTTTAGATTTAGAGCTAAATGCAACCTCCTATATGTATATATAGCTACCCAACTACCCTATACATACCCGCTATAATTACATACAGCATGTCCCCTGACTTTAGACAGAGGGTCTTGAGTCAACCGAATTCATACTTGCAAGATCCTTACACACGATTCTGACTGAAGAGTAAGTATGACTTACATAGTCATATTGTAGGTAGGCAACTACCTACTTACTACACACTTACGTACTCCCCATTAATACGTACTCCTCACAAAAGTTTATTTTATATTTTATGGTACCTCATCTCTTCCGAATTAAATGCATGTGACCGACCGGGTAACTAAGAACAACTCAGGATCTTAAATTAATAAAATCATCATAATATATTTATTTAGCCCTTCAAAGTAGACTAAGAAAAGGGCTGCTAAATGTATACTAAATATTTGTAATAAGTCAATTTGAATATTTTAAAAAATGTTCTCGTAGGCTCATGTGTAATTACGAGCTCTTAAGAGGCTGTTAAATTGAGGAAATACGGTACTACAAAGGAGGAACAATTAACGGCTTCCCACGTAAAGAACTATATTATGTTCCAGCGATAATCGTCAAATCAGTACCTCCTTAACTATTAGAATAAGCCGTGTCTAAATTTGAACACCGCTTCATCTTTTTAATACTCAAGTCAGTATGCCTTCACGCCATTATAACCAATAAAATTTGACATACCATATTCAAAGAATGTACAAAATTGAGTGAGCAGCACTGCGCAATAATAGTAGCTGCTCTTACGAGCACCAAAAACTCTCACAGTCAACAAATTAGTCACTTGCTGGATAATGTTTCCTCTTCTTTCTCTTTCTTTATTGTTCCTTGCACTTTTTTTTCAAAAGCGTCCAAAATGTTAGGAAAACGTTGTTGAGAGACAGAGGGACAGAGATAGAGAGAGTACACTGAAAAATCACACGTGGGCTTTTTACTTCAGTTCATAAAATTTCTTCTATCAGTATTGTTTCTGGATTTGGAATGAAAGCAAATATTAAAAATAAAATAAATCCTACACACTAAACAATTGTATTTTCTTTCTGTTTTGTCTGCCACAAGTTTTAGTTTTGTTTTTGTCAAATTCACTTGAGGAATCACAAGATGAACGGAGGAAGGGGCAAGTGCAACGATGGCCGTGGACTGTGGACGTATGAGGGATGAAATGTAAAAGATTGACCGGTAGGTAAGAGTCAGAGGGAAAGAGTTTCTGTGGCGTAGGTACTGACGGCTGGAGAAAACTGTCTTCGTTCACTGTCTTTGCCTCCAACAGCCGGCGGAAGGGAGATGAGTGGAATGAGCGAAGCTACTAATCCTTTATACTGTACAATATGCTCTTGTTTTTACTCCTCACTTGAATTCATGACTGACTGATGCGGTGATGTTTTACTATTTCAGTTTCAGTATTTGCAGAGATGCGTAAAAAAATGTCAGCACCAATGCTTCTGTCCCACTTAAGATTCGTCCTCTCTTTCTACACTCAAAGACTCAAGAAGATTGAGGAGCTGAAACCGGCTACGAACTCAACTCCTGTCTACAAACGTGCTCCTTTGGCCTTCCCTTCCTTCCATTGTTCATCCCTTTCTGTTTTCTCTCTCTTCTTCTAACCACCACGTCCTTTTTCAAGGTAAAACAAGCATGGGAGGCTCAGTGCAGAGATGGTCCACCTCAGAGTCAAGAAGTGAAAAATAGACAACAGTGACGAGGAGGTCTGATGAAAGCAGAGATTAGCGATGATTTTGATTTTGATTTCAATTTTGATTTGAACGACAAGATCCGACAAATGAAGTAAAGTCAGTAAAGAAAGGTCTGTCGAATCACGTCAGTTGTACAGCCCCGTACAACGGAACAGTAAGATCAAGTCCCAAATGCCAACAATCACAGGAGCAGGGGGTATCAGTATCAATAGTCGTAGCAGCAACAACAACAACAACAACAAACCAACGAGGACAAGAGTGTTTGAGAGTCACCACATCTACAGAGACAGATCCTCGAGATGTGAGGAGAGATGAGGATTAGATGGACGAGATTTGTTCCGTGGTGGTGGTGGTGATGATGAGGAGTGAGAGGCAGTGAAGGTAGTAAAGTGTGAACGATGCCATGTGAAGTGTGGAGAGGACAGAAAAGTATTGATAGGAGCAATCTCTGAGGAGAAATACCTCGATCTCCTCAGCGACACGAGTCTCACAAGTCAGAGGGCTATGGGCAAGAAGTGTATGTGTCTTCTTTCTGTCTCTTGATCTTGAGATGCTGAGGCAGGGTTGACTTTGACTGGTGGACTGCTGCAGCTTACTGGCTGGCTGGGTAAAAAGTTGATGGTGGTGGTGGTGGTGGTGGTGATGGTGGTGGTGGTGCTTGGCGGTGGTGTGGAAGTCGTCAAGTGAGGAGTGAGTTCTACTTGAACAAGTGAACTGAGTGTGTAAGCAAGTAGCTCGGCTAAAATATTCGGGAGTCGTGTCGTGTCGTGTGTGTGTACTGAGACGAAATCAGGAGGCAACTCCAGAGGCCTCGGACTTTATCATATGAGCATCCTTCCCATTCCCATCTGGCTACCCACTTCCCAAAGATCCCAAAGACCAACAACTCTCACGTAACTTGACTTGCTCTTTCGAACACGCTACTATCCCCGACTCGATCGAGTCTCCAACAGACAAGAAGAAGAAGAAGAAGACACACACTGAGACACAGAGAGACAGTAAGCGAGCGAGTGAGCGAGGGAACGAAGGAACTCTCAG